>MDKI01265192.1:0-17094 GCA_005239505.1 Nicotiana paniculata | reverse complement strand
TAGAGTGATTCAATAAGTAGTTTACGCAATTCCCTGTGGGTTCGACATTCGATTTAACATTATATTACTTGCTACGACCACGTATACTTGCGTGTGCGGTTTGGGACCAACAAGTTCTGTTTTCTTGTGGGATAAGATCATCTGAGCAAATTGAGGCACATAGTGGCCGGCATAACTCTATCCAACAATGTAGAACTCTTTGTGTTTATATTCTGGGAATTTTCCCATCCAATTACTGAGAAAGGTGAAACTGTCTTGTTTAGTCTTTTCGTCTCCAGTAACATAATCTGATTACGTATTAGAATAAGATATTCCAACACCAGCAGTTGATTCTAAAAAGAGGATTTTTGCCACTGCATTGATTCCAAAAAGGTTTCAATGTTACCCCCAAGAGATAGTTTTCGCTAGCTGAAGACAAAGGTAATTAAGTACCATTGTTCCATGCATATTGGTTGAGCTATAAGGTTTTTCCATCACTATTGACATGGAATGGTCCAATTTCTTTCATCGCTCCAGTCCCAAATGAAGAGCAACCAGGTCCTACATATCAAGTACATACCAAAAGAAAAGACAGAAGGAAACAAGATATACTTAATAGTTTTGCATGAAACTAGCTAATGTTAGAAAACATTCTTCCTCTTGGAAATTTGGTTAACTTGGGTTTGGTGTGTGTGTTTACCTCCATTTAGCCACGGAACTAGAGGCTTTGTAGAAAGGTCACCAGACGATTCCGCCAAATGATAGAACAAGGCTCTATCAGCATCAACAATAATGTATCCTGAATATTGGTCAAAACTCACCTTTTTGGTTGCCCGGGCAATGCTGAAATCTTGTCATCTTCCTTTGATCCTACCTGTGACACTATGAATTCTGACACTGATCTCTGTTTCTCAATAGCCGCTAGGCCGTGGTTTTTAATACTTCTTGTTTTTCCCTGTCAAGCCTTGAGAAAGTCACGTAGAACATCAGCTTTTCCTGCGTAACATTGTTGGGCACTTAGGTAGCACAAAATTAGAGAAAGTCTTAATGAAATGGAGACTTACATTTTCTTCCTTCCCATGCAAGAAACAAGAAATGGTGAGTGATAACTCAATGCAAACTCTTCTTCACTATTTTATAAAGTATATAAAACTTTGAGAATTTCGGGAAGCTTTTTTCTTGTACTTGAACTGCGATTGAAGCCTAATTGGTAGCGACATCTTTGTCCTTTATGCTCATTGGTTAAAACTTATATGAAATGAAGGATCGGTTTTAGGAGTTTGTTGGCTTTCATTTTCACATCGTTCTCGAACTAGAAGAAAAGGCTGATAACAAAGGAGACAAAGTGTAAACTTATAAAGAGTTTGTTGGTTCTTATTTTCACTAATCCACACTTAAACGCAGTACTTAACTTTGTCCGATAGAGTATTCTTACATTTGTTTTTGTCTGATTGACTTAACTTACATATTTTTCTTCTAAAAGTCCAGTGACTTCTAAAGTAAGAATTTTCTCTCTTTTATACATTCAATGGACTACAGGTGAAAGGAAATACTTATTATTCTAAATATTCCGGGACAAAATTCGTCTCCACCAATTGAAACTAATGTTTAAGTAGGTCAAAGAGTTGCACATCAAGAGCAAAAATAGAAGAACAGGGCTGAAATTGCCTCTTTCAGTGTCTCGAAAAAAAAAGGTAGAGGAACAAATTGAATAATTCTAGTAGCTAATTAAGAAGAGAGCAAACTTATTCTGTAGGCTTTTCAAGTATAATTAATTAAAAATACAACTATACTTGTATTTTTTTTTATCATATATTGTGATGGAATGGACTGCTAGTACTTGTTCTAAGGGATCATGGTTCTAAACAGTACTCTTGTCATTTAATTCTATTTTGAAGCTATACCTACTGATTAAATACACCAAGATTTTACCATGATTGTAATTTTAGAGTGAAAACGTAGCTACTAAAGTGTAAACTTTATCCACACATTCAATGGACTCCACTATAAACTGGAAAAATTTTCTTAATTGTATTTACAGGTTTACTTTTTCAACTTCCATTTTGAAAATAAAGAATGGGGTTTTTAATAATTTGAATAAATTCTAAGATGAAATGTAATAGGATTCGCATGACTCTTTCTCTCTCGGCACACGATAACGAACGTACGCCAACCTTGGGTAGGAGAGCACGAGTTCCATCTCAGAAGGCACATATGACGATGGCGGATGCAATAGAAGTAACAACAACGAGAAAATCAGCAAGGAGTCCAAATTAAGTCGGATGTAACGCAGCAAACACCTCAACCCAGATCTATTACCAATGAAACAATACCAAAAAGTGTTACCAATGAAGTAGTCCAAAAACAGGGAAGGAGGATGGGACCAGCAAGGAGCAGGCAGTCCGACAAAAGAATGAAGTAGTACAAGCTTCAGCAAGCAGTGCAAGTGCAAGAGCTAAGAGCCGTGGAAAAAAATTCTAGGTAGACCTAGTAGAGGAGGAAGAAGGTATGCCAGCGAAGAAGAATTCAGTTTGGGATAATTTTGATATTACCAAAATTACGAATGCTTGGTTTAAATTAGAATATGTTGCACCTTAAATACATGGTGAAACCCCAGTAATTGATATTGAATTAGATGACATTTCATCCAAAATTGAATTTTGGAAGAACTCTGTGGTTTGTTATGTATTGGGTGCACCCCCCCTCCCCCCCCCCCATTTGCTGTGATTAATGGATATATATGAGAGGTTATGAACCAAGTATGGGATCAACAAAATAGATATGTTGAAAATGGAATTTTCTTGGTATGGTTTGACTTGGTAGTTAGGATGAATGAGGTTATCCAAGGGGGTATATACCACTTTGACAACAAGCCATTCATAGTGAAAGTGTGGAGCCCAGAGATGGAATTCACAAGAAAGGAGTTGCATCTGGTGCCTATATGGATCAAGTTCCCAGGATTAGATTTCAAGTATGGGAGTCGTAAGGTATTGATCAAGATAGGTAGTCTTGTTGGTAAACCTTTAATGGTTTATCAACATACAGAAAAAGGTAGGGTTTGAATTTGCACGACTACTAGTGGAGGTAGAAATAGATTCTAAACTACCAGACACAGTGATGTTTAGGAAGGCATTATAGTTAAGCATAGAGTAGTATATGACTGGAAGCCAACTTTATGTAACTATTGCCAAAAATATGAACATTCTGAGAAAAATTGAAGTAAGAAGAAAACACCAAAAGCTCAAGTGGAAGTCAGCAATAATCTAGTGGAGCAGAAGGCCACACAAATTGCACAGCATCCACTACAGAAAAATGGAGACAAAATTCAACAGGTGACACTACCAAGTATAAGTACAGTAACCAATAGTCATCAGGGGAAGCAGAACGAAGGGTGGATCACTCCTCAAAGAACAAGCAAAGTAAACCAAAGTCAACAACAACAGATAGTGGTGAAGAATGCTTTTCAAGCACTTTAAAAGCAAGCTGCAGTACAGACAATGCAAAAGGAAATTGGAAGGAATGAGGTAGGTCAAATATTACCTCTCTCAGAGGTACCAATAAGCAAATGGAGGTAACATTCCTTTTAAATAACGAAAAGATAAGGTTGATTGGTCTACTTGAAACAAAAATTAAAAGTAGTAGGATTGATCAAATCGTAAACAAAATGTTTGGAGGGTGGCACTATATAACAAATCTAGAATCCCATTATAATGGGAGAATATGGATATTATATAGGTCAGACTATTTTAATATGACTCTAATAGATAGGACAACTCAGGTGGTAATATATGAGGTTAACTATATTCCAATACAAGTGGAGTTTATGGTGTCTTTTGTTTATGTTTTTAATACAAGAGAAGGCAGAAGAGAATTATGGAATAAATTGACTTAACAAAAGATAAGATGTGATAATCCATGGAAGATATTAGAGGACTTTAATATTGTACTAAGAGTAGATGACAGGTGTGGTGGGGTTCCAGTCACTCTAGCTGAGGTAGCTAAGTTTCAAAGTTGTATAGATACATGTGAGCTGCTGGAATTGCCATATCAAGGGCAAAGATACACATGAAATGACTAACATGAAGGGGAGAGAATATTTTTCAAGATAGATTGGGAATTAATTAATAAAGAATGGTTGGATACCATGCCACCAAGTACCAACAGGTATCTAATAGAGGGGATTAGTGATCATTGTCCGGCTATCATTGAAATAAAAGAGGCTGCTGTAAGGGTAAGAATTCCTTCCAATATAGTAATTCTTTGGCAGAACATCCTAATTTCAAGGAGAAAATTAAAAACACACGGGACATGAAAATATATGGATACAAAATATTTCAAGTGGTACAAAAAATAAAAATCCTCAAGAAAGGACTAAAGGAGTTGAATTCCCAACATTTCAGGAACATAGTGCTTGAAGTCAATATAGATAGAGAAGCTTTGAAGAGGGGCACAAATCAAGCTGCAGAGTGAACAAGGAAAATGAGTTATATAAAAAATTTAGACAGCCCTCATACCTGGCAGAGATCTTCTTGCAACAGAGGAACAAGGCAAAATGGATTAGATTGGGATATGATAAAACAAGATATTTCCATTTTATTATAAAAGCATATAATATTAAAGCATGCAATCACTCAACAGAAATACAAATATGGTGAATGGCAAACTAATCAAGAGGCAATATCAAAAGTTTTTGTGGATTTCTACGAGGATTTGCTGGGATCTAGAACAGTGAATAGAAGGAAAGCAATGCAAGGGATACTTAGGAATGGACCAGTTTTATCTATGGAACAACAATTGTGCTTGCCCAAACTAGTCTCAGCCAAAGAGGTGAAGCCAGTAATTCTAAAGATAGACAGTAACAAAAGTTCGGTGCCTGATAGTTATGGTAGTGGATTCTTTAAAGCAACATGGGACATTGTTGGTACCAATCTCACAAAGGCAGTACTTGAATTTTTTCAAACTGGAGAGTTACTACAACAGGAAAATGCCACCAACATAGCGCTAATTCCTAAATTTGAAGTACCAGAGTTTTCTAGTCAATACATGCCAATATCTTGTTGTAATGTCATCCACAAATGCATATCCAAAATATGTAATAGGATGAGGAAAGCATTAGAAATAATTTTTGCTGAAAATCAAGCCGCCTTTGTCCAAGGGAGATTAATGATCCACAACATACTAATCTTTCATGATTTAACGAGGCACTACAACAGGAAAACTTCACCAAGATGCCTTATGAAGATAGATTTGAAAAAGGCCTATGATATGGTGAGCTGGGAGTTTGTGGAGGAAGCTTTGAATGGGTATGGGTTTCCACGGAAATTCACTCAACTGATAATGGCATGTGTATCCTCCACAAAATTCACAGTTAAAGTGAATGGAGGAGGTTATGATTATTTCCTTGGGAGGAGGGGATTGAGGCAATGAGATCCCCTATCTCCACTTCTATTTGTACCGGTAATGGAATACTTGTCTAGGGTACTGAAATGTATGAGCAATCTACCAGATTTCAAGTTTCATCCTATGTGCAACAATCTGAAACTTACTCGTTTCATTTTTGCATGTGATCTAATGATCTTATGCAAAGGAAAAAAGGAATCAGTGGCAAGAGTCATGGAAGCGTCAACACATTTTAGTGAGGTGACTGGGTTGGTGGCCAATATGGAGAAGTCCACCATATTTATTGCAGGAGTAGATGATCAGACAAAGGAACAATTACTGACTCAAACATGATTTGAACTAGGATCTATCCCTATCAGATACTTGGGACTGCCTTTGTCCTCAAAGAAATGTAATATGATGGATTGTCATCAATTAACTGAGAAGATCACAAGGAAATTAAAAGCTCCTATGTTAAGAAATAATCATAAGCAGACAAACTTCAGGTGGTAAATGCATTACTTTTTTCTATCTTTTTTTGGAGATCAGTCTTCATTCTTCCTCAAAATGTACTGATAGTTGTTGGTAGGATCTGTTAGGACTGCCTATGGGGGAGTTCTGAGGAGAAGTGGAAAATATCATTGATATCTTGGGAGAAGGTATGTATACCAAAGAATTTTTGGGGACTCAACATAAAAGGAAGCAAGAGCATGAATTATGCATATATAGGGAAATTATCATGGCAGCTATCTGAAAAGAAAGATACTCTGTGGGTAAAATGGGTACATGGTATACACATGAAAAATGAGGACAGCATCTGGAGAATAAGCCACCGATGGATTGTAGTTGGTACTGGAAAAAAATAAACTCACTAAAGGAAAAGATGCAAGAAGGGTATAACCAGGACAAATACAAGCTCACTTGTGATGGGAAGTACTCTATTACACGAAGTTATAATGCACTATTGGAATCTCAGGTTAGAGTAAGAGAGGCTGAACTTATATGGAACTCTTATCTCCTAATCAAAACACAAGATTAATCTATGGATAGCAATGAAAGGAAGGTTGTTGACCAAGGATAAGCTGATCAGGTTGCACATTAATGTTGCAGATTGTAACAACCCGGTCGGTCGTTTTAAGAATTAGCGCCTGATCCCCTATAAACCACTTCTCCCATGTCTATTTATGTTATTGGAACTTGTCGGAGCGTTGAGTGATAAAATCCGGGGTGATTTTGGACACACATTCCATAAATGTGAAATTTATCTTTAGAAATCTGGCCGTAGCTAGATCTGTGTAAAGGCGGATCCGGAATGAAATTACTTCAACTCTGTTATCTCCATTGGGTGATTTCGGGGTTAAGAGCGTGTTTGAAATGTGTTTTCGAGGTCGGTTGTAGATTTAGGCTTGAATTGGCAAAAGCTAGAAATTCGGCGATTTCGGCCGATAGGTGAAATTTTGATATCGGACTCGGAATGGGATTCTGAAAGCGACAGCAGGTACTAATGCCATTTGTGACATGTGTGCAAAATTTGAGGTCATTCGGATGAGTTTTGATATGTTTCGGCATCGGATGTGAATTCTAGAAATTTCATAAGTTCTTAGGCTTGAATCTATGCGTAATTAATGATTTTGATGTTATGAGATGTGTTTTTAAGGCTCGACCAAGTTTGAACAAGGTATTAGGGTCAGTTGGTAGGTTTGGTTGAGGTGCCGAGGGCCTCGGGGTTGTTTCGGATGCCCAACGGGTGAATTTGGGACTTTGAGAGCAGCTGAACCATTCTGGTTCAGGTGTCTCGCACCTGCGATGGTATTTCTGCAGGTGCGGACACACAGGTGTGAAGGGGGTGCACGCAGGTGCGGACGTAGCTTAGGTTGGCCCGACTCGCAGGCGCGGAAGAGTATCCGCAGGTTCGGAGGAGCACCTGCGACCCAGCCACCGTAGGTGCGACCCCGGGTCTTTTAATGAGTTTTCGCACCTGCGATTGTGTTTCTGCAGATGCGGCACCACAGGTGAGATCCCAGTGTCGCAGGTGCAAAACATCTAGGCTGGTTATACCAAAAATCCGAGGGTTTGAAATTCATAACTCCAAAATCGATCGTGGGCCCGAGGGACATTTTGGGCGAATTTTCCTAATTTGCGTATTAGATTAAAAATAATTAGCTATTTTGTTCCCTTGAAGTGATATTTACATTATGCAATCGATTTGAATAGATTTGGGCCACCCGGAGTCGGATACTCGTGGCAAGAGCGTGGTATTGAGTTGATTAGTACAGTCAAGGTAAGTGTCTTGCCTAGTTATGTGTTGGGGACTTCCCATTAGGTTTTTTTATACTGATTATGTTTTGTGGACGTCGTGTACGTGAGGTGACGAGTGCGTACACGAGTCATTGTTGCTAAAATCCTATTTTTACGTCCATGTAATCACTCATTTTCATTCCTATGTTATTGGTTCCTGTCTTAACTGAGTAGTTAGCTTAAGAGTAAGCATGCCTACCTGTCCTTACTTGATTTCCTCTTATTTCCTACTAGTTGCACCATGCTTAGGTAGCTTTACTCTACTCTTGCCTATTTTTTTCCTGGACTGTTTAATTAAGTCGTATCCGACATACTTCTGCTTTGCATATTTAAATTGAGACTACGGACCGAGATCTGGGAGCTTTCCCCCTCTACTGCATTTTATATTTAAATTGGGACTACGGACCGAGATTCGGGGGCTTTTCCCCTGTACTGAAATGCATATTTAAATTGGGACTACGGACCGAGATTCGGGGGCTTTTCCCCTGTACTGAAATGCATATTTAAATTGGGACTACGGACGGAGATCCGGGAGCTTTCCCCCTAACTGCATAGCATATTTAAATTGGGACAACGGACTGAGATCCGAGAGCTTTCCCCGTGTACTGCATTGCACATTTACTGTTGAGATATATGCTGTGCTGAGCTGAGGGCTCTCTTTCTGTTATTAATTCTTTCAGTTTCCATTAATATTGTTTATCATTGCTTATCTATATTTCACTGTTTTAAATTGTATATTGACTTGTTTTAAAAACTCAGTAGGGCCTCAACCTGACCTCGTCACTACTTGACTGGGGTTAGGATTGGCACTTACGGAGTACCGAATTTGGAGTACTCACATCCTTTCATGTGCATGTTTTTCCAATGTGCAGATCCAGGTACCAACACCCAGTATCGTGGCTAGGAGTCGTTCTAGCAGCTGCCAGGAGACCGGGAGGTAATTCTGCCGCGTCCACAGAATCCCACGAGTCCCCTTCTACTCTAGTATATGCATAGAGGACTTATGTATTTTTTTAATGTTTCATTGTATAGAGCTACATTTAGTACAGAGCTTGTGACTATTGTGACATTCTGGGTTTTGGGAAGTGAAAGTGTATATGCTGAGCAGCTATGTTATATCTACTTGAGTTCTTTTCTGTCTTTATTTTATTGATTCTATTATTTTCCGTAAATTTTAGGCTTACGTAGTCGTAGAGACTAGGTGTCGTCACGATACCTTTCGGAGGGCAAAATGGGTCGTGACAAGTTGGTATCATATCGTCTAGGTTCATAGGAGTCACAAGTCACAAGCTGATTTATTAGAGTCTCGTGGATCGGTGCGGAGACGTCCATATCTATCTTCGAGAGGCTATGTAATTGTTAAGAACAATCAAATTCTTTGGAATTCCTTATCGTGCTAGTTACTGTCCTCAAATTCTTAAACTCTATTCTATTCTTGCTTGCAGATGGTTCGTACCCGTACCGGACGTACTGATGACAGGCACCCGAGCCCCCAGTCAGAGCCACCAGAGGCAGGGGCCGGGGCAGAGGACGAGCACGCGGTGCAGCCCGAGTACCGGCTAGAGCAGAGGCAGAGGAGCCCCCAGCAGCTATAGTTAGAGGGGCACAGAAGGTCCCTACTGTTACTCCTGACCTCCAGGAGACATTGGCTCAGTTCTTGAGTACCTTTAGTACTCTGTCTCAGGCGAGACTACTTCTGATAGATCCAGCTACATCCCAGGCCGGAGGAGGGACACAGAATCCCACAGCCCGTACTCCTGAGCAGAGAGTTCATATTGGGCAGGTTCCAGAGTATATTCCTATGCCCCCAGCAACTCCATCCCAGCATGAGACTAGGATAGCTGTTCCTAAGGTAGAGAAGCTCCGACTTGAGAGGTACAAGAAGTACCACCCACCTGAGTTCAGCGGACTAGCTTCAGATGACACCCTGGGTTTTCTTGAGGGGTGCCATCGCATTCTCCACACTATGGGTATTGTGGAGATGAGTGGGGTTTCTTTCACTGCTTTCCAGCTGAGGGGAGCAGCTTATCAGTGTTGGCGTGTTTTTGAGCTTAGTAGTCCGGACGAGGCAGCTTCACTTACTTGGGCTCAGTTCTCCGATATGTTCTTACTTGAGTTTGTCCCTCAGAGATTCAGGGATGCTTGGCGTGCGGAGTTTTAGCAACTACGCCGGGGTGCCATGACTGTGTCAGAGTATGAAGTCCGTTTCAGTGATTTGGCTCGCCATGCACCAGCTTTGGTTGTCACTGTCAGAGAGAGGGTTCGACACTTTATCGAGGGACTCCACCCCAGTATTCGGACCAGCATAGCCAGAGAGATGGAGACCGATATTACTTATCAACAGGACGTGAGTATTGCCCGGAGGATTGAGACTATTTTAGCCCGGTACAGGGAGGAGAGAGAGGCCAAGAGGTCTCGAGAGACTGGTCATTTTTTAGGAGCCCGTGCACCAACATCACGCTATGGTAGGGGTTTTGTGAGTCGCCCCATTCATTCAGCTCTCCCAGCAGCCAGTGGTATTCCAGCTCCTCCTAGACCTCAGGAGCCTTATTATGCACCACCAGTATCTCAGGTGCTTCCTGCTCGAGGTGCTATCACTGGACGGTCCAGCAGGCCAGTTCAGAGTCAACAGTAGCCGCCACGTCCTCCGAGGGGTTTCTTTGAGTGTGGTGACCCTCATCATATGATCAGCGATTTCCCTAGAGCGAGGAGGGGTGCACCACCTCAGACTTATCAGGTTGCACCACCTCAGACTTATCAGGGTGCACCACCTCAGATTTATTAGGGTGCACCCCCTCAGACTTATCAGGCCCCACGTCTTCCACCAGGTCCTCCAACTATTATTCCAACCCCAGCTGCTACCCTGCCACCTCAGGCAGCTCGAGGTCGAGGTCAGGGAGGTCGAGGTCGCCTTAGAGGGGGAGGCCAGGCCAGGTACTATGCTCTTCCGTCCAGGTTCGAGGCTATTGCTTCAGATTCAGCCATTACAGGTATTGTTCCTATTTTTCATAGGGATGCATCGGTATTATTTGACCTAGGCTCCACATATTCGTATGTGTCTTCTTATTTTGCTTCACATCTTGGGATATCTCGGGATTATTTGAGTTTCCCCGTTTATGTTTCTACTCCGGGGGGGATATTCTCTTGTTGTGGACCACGTATATCGGTCATGTTTGGTTGCTATTAGTGGTTTTGAGACCAGACCTGATCTATTACTACTGAGTATGGTAGATTTCGATGTTATATTGGGTATGGACTGGCTGTCTCCCTACTATGCTATTCTTGATTGTCATGCCAAGACCGTGACGCTAGTTATGCCAGGATTACCGAGGTTAGAGTGGAGAGGTTCCTTAGGGTATACTCCCCCCGAGTCATTTCTTTTCTTAAGGCTCAGCGGATGGTTGGAAAGAGTTGTGATGCATATTTGGCTTATGTGAGAGATGTTCGTGCTGAGACCCCTATAGTTGAGTCAGTTCCAGTTGTCAGGGACTATTCTAATGTATTTACAGCTGATCTTTCGGGTATGCCACCCGATAGAGACATTGATTTCGGCATTGACTTGTTGCCGGGCACTCAGCCCATTTCCATTCCTCCTTATCGCATGGCTCCTCCTGAGTTGAAGAAGTTGAAGGAGCAGTTACAGAAGTTGCTTGAAAAGGGATTCATCAGGCCTAGTGTATCACTTTGGGGTGCTCCGGTGTTAATTGTGAAGAAAAAGGATGGCTCGATGTGTATGTGTATTGACTACCGGCAGTTGAATAAGGCGAAAGTGAAGAACAAGTACCCATTGCCTCGCATTGATAATCTATTTGACCAGTTACAAGGTGCTAGGGTGTTCTCCAAAATTGATCTACGTTCGAGTTATCATCAGTTGAAGATTCGGGAGTCGGATATCCTGAAGACTGCCTTCAGGACCAGATATGGCCACTATGAGTTCCTTGTTATGTCATTTGGGCTGACCAATGCCCCAACAGCTTTCATTCACCTGATGCACAACATATTTCGGCCTTATCTTGATACTTTCATCATTGTGTTCATTGATGACATTCTAGTATATTCTCGGTCCCAGGAGGACCATGAGCAGCACTTGAGGACCGTGCTTCAGACATTGAGAGAGAAGAAGTTGTATGCCAAGTTTTCTAAGTGTGCATTTTGGCTTGATTTTGTGGCATTCCTAGGCCATGTGGTGTCTTCGGATGGGATTAAGGTAGATTCGAAGAAGGTGGAGGCGGTACAGAGTTGGCCCAGACCGTCCTCAACTATTAAGATCCGCAGTTTCCTTGGTTTGGCTAGGTATTATCGCTGTTTTGTGGAGGGATTTTCATCCATTTCAACGCCCATGACCAGACTGACCCAGAAGGGTGCACCTTTTATATGGACTGAGGAGTGTGAAGAGAGCTTTCAGAAGTTCAAGACAGCCCTGACTACAGCTCCAATGCTAGTATTACCCACAGGTTCAGGGTCCTATACGGTCTATTGTGATGCTTATAGGATTGTCCTGGGAGCAGTGTTGATGCAGAACGGTAGGGTGATTGCCTACGCGTCCAGACAGTTGAAGGTTCATGAGAAAAACTACCTTGTTCATGATCTCGAGTTGGCAGCGATTGTTCAAGCCCTGAAGATTTGGCGTCATTATTTATATGGTGTTCCCTGTGAGATATTCACGGATCACCGGAGTTTGCAACACATATTCAGGAATAAGGATCTAAATTTGCGCCAGTGTAGGTTGTTGGAGTTGCTAAAGGACTATGACATCACTATATTATACCATCCGGGGAAGGCCAATGTGGTGGCCGACGCCTTGAATCGCCGGGCGGAGAGTCTGGGGAGTTTGGCATACCTTCGTGTAGCTGAGAGGCCTCTATCCTTAGATGTTCAGTCCTTAGTTAGTAAGTTCATGAGATTGGATCTTTCTGAGCCTTGCCGAGTATTATCTGGTGTGGTTGCTCGATTTTCTCTTTATGACCGTATCAAAGAGCGCCAGTATGATGATCCCCACCTTTTGGTTCTTCAGGATAGAGTCTGGCGGGGTGATGCCAGGGATAGGACTATAGGAGATGATGGTGTGATGAGTATGCAGGGTCGAATCTATGTGCACAATGTGGATGGGCTTCGGGAGTTGATTCTTGAGAAGGCCTATAGTTCGCGGTATTCCATCCATCCGGGTACCGCGAAGATGTACCAGGATCTGAGACAGCACTATTGGTGGTAAAGGATGAAGAAGGATATAGTGGGGTTTGTAGCCAAGTGCCTCAACTGCCAGCAAGTCAAATATGAGCATCAGAGATCGGGAAGGTTACTTCAGTAGATTGAGCTTCAAGAGTGGAAGTGAGAGCGAATCACCATGGACCTTGTGGTTGGACTTCCTCGGACTTTGAGGAAGCATGATGCTATTTGCGTGATTGTGGATCGGCAGACAAAATCACCCCATTTCATTCCAGTGCTGACTACATATTCATCTGAGAGGTTGGCTGAGATTTATATCAGAGAGATTGTCCGTTCAACAGGAGTTAGGCACTAGGGTAGAGTTGAGTACAACTTTTCACCTTCAGACAGACGGGCAGTCTGAGAGCAGGATTCAGATTCTCGAGGATATTCTCCGTTCCTGTGTGATAGATTTTGGAGGGTCATGGGATCGATACTTGCGCCTTGAAGATTTTGCTTATAACAAAAGCTACCAGTCCACCATTTGGATGGCGCCGTATAAGGCTTTGTATGGTAGGCAGTGCAGGTCTCCCGTGGGATGGTTTGAGCCGGGCGAGGCCCGATTGTTGGGTACAGACTTGGTTCAGGATGCCCTGGACAAGGTGAAGGTGATTCAGGAGAGACTTTGCATAGCTCAGTCCAGGCAGAAGAGCTATGTGGAACGAAAGGTTCGTGACTTGGCATTTATGGCTGGTGATCGGGTTTTGCTTCGGATATCGCCTATGAAGGGTGTCATGAGGTTTGGGAAGAAGGGCAAGCTGAGTTCGAGATTTATTGGACCTTTTGAGGTGTTGAGATTATGAGCTAGCTCTAGCTCCCAGCCTGGCAGGGGTGCATCCGGTGTTCCACGTCTCCATGCTCCGGAAGTATCACGGAGACCCGACTCATGTTTTGGATTTCAGCTCAGTCCAGTTGGACAAGGATCTATCATATGTTGAGGAGCTTGTGGATATATTGGACAGGCAGGTCAGGAAGCTCAGATCGAAGAATATTGCCTCAGTTAAAGTTCAGCGGAGGGGTCAGCCAGTCGAGGAGGCGACTTGGGAGACCGAGCAGGATATGCGGAGTCAGTACCCTCATCTTTTCACAGCTTCAAGTATGTTTCTATACTCGTTTGAGGACGAACTATTTTCTTAAGAGGGGGAGGATGTAACGACCCGATCGGTCATTTTAAGAATTAGTGCCCCGATACCCTATTAACCGCTTCTCCCATGTCTATTTATGTTATTGGAACTTGTCGAAACGTTGAGTGATGAAATCCGGGGTGATTTTGGACACATAGTCCATAACTGTGGAATTTAGCTTTAGAAATCTGGCCGTAGCTAGAGCTATGTGAAGACGGATCCGGAATGGAATTTCGTCGACTCTGTTATCTCTGTTGGGTGATTTCGGGGTTAGGAGCGTGTTCAGAATGTGTTTTCGAGGTCGGTTGTAGATTTAGGCTTGAATTGGCGAAAGCTAGAAATTCGGTGATTTCGGCTGATAGGTGAAATTTTGATATCGGACTCGGAATGGAATTCCTAAAGCAACAGCATGTCCGTAATGCCATTTGTGACCTGTGTGCAAAATTTGAGGTCATTCGGATGAGTTTTGACGTGTTTCGGCATCAGATGTGAATTCTAGAAATTTCATAAGTTCTTAGGCTTGAATCTATGCATAATTGATGATTTTGATGTTATGAGATGTGTTTTTAAGGCTCGGCCAAGTTTGAACAAGGTATTAGGGTCATTTGGTAGGTTTGGTTGAGGTCCCGGGGGCCTCGGGGTTGTTTTGGATGCCCAACGGGTGAATTTGGGACTTTGAGAGAAGCTGAACCATTCTGGTTCTGGTGTCTCGCACCTGCGATGGTATTTTTGCAGGTGCGGACACACAGGTGTGAAGGGGGGTGCACGTAGGTGCGGACGTAGCTTAGGTTGGCCCGACTCGCAGGCGCGGAAGAGTATCCACAGGTGCGGAGCAGCACCTGCGACCCGGCCACCGCAGGTGCGACCCCAGGTCTTTTAATGAGTTTCCACACCTGCGATTGTGTTTCCGCAGGTTCAGCACCGCAGGTGCGATCCCAGTGTCGCAGGTGCGAAACATCTGTGCTAGTTATACCAAAAATCCGAGGGTTTGAAATTCATAACTCCAAAATCGATCGTGGTCCCGTGGGACTTTTTGGGCGAATTTTCTTAATTTCGCGTATTAACTTAAAAATAATTAGCTAATGTTTTCCCTTGAAGTGATATTTACATTATGCAATCGATTTAAATAGATTTGGGCCACCCGGAGTCGGATACTCATGGCAAGAGCGTGGTATTGAGTTGATTAGCGCAGTTAAGGTAAATGGCTTGCCTAATTCTCTGTTGGGGACTTCCCCTTAGGTATTGTTATACTGATTTTAGTACGTGGACGCCGTGTACGTGAGGTGACGAGTGTGTACACAGGTCATTGTTGCTAAAATCCTATTTTTACTTCCATGAAATCACTCATTTTCATTCCTATGTTACTGTTTGCTGTCTTAACTGAGTAGTTAGCTTAAGAGTAAGCATGCCTACCTGTCCTTACTTGATTTCCTCTTATTTGCTACTAGTTGCACCATTCTTAGGTAGCTTTACTCTATTCTTGTCTGTTGTTTTCCCGGACTTTTTAATTACGCCGTATCCGACATACTTCTGCTTTGCATATTTAAATTAGGACTATGGACCGAGATCCGGGAGCTTTCCCCCTGTACTGCATTTTATATTTAAATTGGGACTACGGACCGAGATCCGGGAGCTTTCCCCCTGTACTGCATATCATATTTAAATTGGGACTACGGACCGAGATCCGGGAGCTTTCCCCCTGTACTGCATATCATATTTAAATTGGGACTACGGACCGAGATCCGGGAGTTTTGTTCGGGAGCTTTCCCCCTGTACTTCATTTCATATTTAAATTGGGAATACGGACCGAGATCCGGAAGCTTCCCCCCTGTACTGAAATGCATATTTAAATTGGGACTACGGATGGAGATCCAGGATCTTTCCCCATGTACTGCATAGAATATTTAAATAAGGACTACAGACTAAGATCCGGGAGCTTTCCCCGTGTACTGCATTGCACATTTACTGTTGAGATATATGATGTGCTGAGCCGAGGGCTCTCTTTCTGTTATTAATTCTTCTAGTTTCCATTAATCCTATTTATCATTGCTTATCTATATTTCACTGTTTTAAATTGTATATTGACTTGTTTTAAAAACTCAGTAGGGCCTCAACCTGATCTCGTCACTACTTGACTGGGGTTAGGCTTGGCACTTACGGAGTACCGAATGTGGAGTACTCACGCCATTTCCTGATCATGTTTTCCCCATGTGCGGATCTAGGTACCAGCACCCAGTATCGTGGCTAGGAGTCGTTCTAGAAGCTACCAGGAGACCACGAGGTAATTCTTCCGCGTTCGTAGAATCCCACGAGTCCCCTTCTAATCTAGTATAGCATAGAGGACTTATGTATTTTTCCACTGTTTCATTGTATAGAGCTACATTTAGTACAGATATTGTGACTATCGTGACATTCCGGGTTTTGGGAAGTGAAAATGTATATGCTAAGCAGCTATGTTATATCTATTTGAGTTCTTTTCTGTCTTTATTTTATTGATTCTATTATTTTCTGCAAATTTTAGGCTTACCTAGTCGTAGAGACTAGGTTCCGTCACAGTACCTTTCACAGGGCAAAATGAGTCGTGACACAAATACTACTTGTTGCTTATGTGAGAACCATGCATAGGAAACTACAAGGCATCTATTTGCAGAATTCTCTTGGATAAAAGAAGTTCGACAACAGTTGATGACATGGCTAGGAATTTCTATACAACTTAGAGAGGTTAAACAAGTGTTGGAGTGGATAAATCGAAGACATTGGCCAAGATTAAAGAAGGAAATGGTGACAGTACTGTGGAGTGCAATGATGTATCACGCGTGAAGAGCCAGAAACTAAAAAAATTTCAAAGGAATAAATGTACATATAGAGATAATTGTGACACAGATCAAGAAGGAAACCATAGAGAGAATGGAGATAGTTCATTGTCAAAAAAAGCACGTAGATGCCAGAGTATGTTTCAGAAACTTATTTGTAATTAGATGCCATCGGAGGCCTAGTGTTTGCAATAGTCTTCCTAGAAGATGGTTTTTCTTTTTGGTAATGAAATATTTTATTAAAAACAAAACATACAACTAGCTATTACAACAAGGGATCAATCTAGGTAACATAG
>ML349503.1:0-27113 GCA_005239505.1 Nicotiana paniculata | reverse complement strand
AGGGGGTTGGGGTTAGATCTGAGGGTAGGTGGAGTTTTTGAAAAATATTTTCCTAACTTTTTATAGGGAAGTCATTTTCCTTCAATTTCGGGAAAATGTGATATATATATATTACAGATAAAATGATTAAAAGTGACACCGGTTCCATTGAAATAGCTTAGTAGTCATCTGTTGTCAGCTTCAGGTTTGATGTTAGAGGTCATGGGTGATAACTGAGGGATTTGCATCTATACCTAGTTTTTGAGTCACCTTTTAACTTATACCCCTTTTGCAAAAAAAATTGCAAATGTACCCACTTTTCGGGTAACTTCAGACATACGGGCCTGAAGTAGCAAAATTTTATATCTGAAGTTTGAACTTAAGAATGTTTTGCCTGAAGTAGCCTTATCAATGCAAAACTTAAGATATTTTTGCCTGAAGTTTGGCATGATTTGCAAAGGTAATCACGCAGACTTCAGTTCATAGTGCAATGGAAAACTTTAATTCAATAAAACTGCAGCATGTTTTGGCTGAAGGCTTTGTTCTGTAATTGCTGAACTTCAGCATTCTAGGAGCTGAAGTTTGTTTTGTATTTGCTGAACTTCAGCATTCTAGGAGCTGAAGTTTGTTTTGTATTTGCTGAACTTCAGCATTCTAGGAGCTGAAGTTTATGTTGTAATTGCTGAACTTCAGCATTCTAAGAGCTGAAGTTTGTTTTGTATTTGCTGAACTTCGGCATTCTAGAAGCTGAAATTTTTGTTTATATTTGCTGAACGTCAGCATTCTTAGGAGCTCTTGCAAAATTAAATTGCAGCAACTGGAACTAATTTCAACTGTTTCTCTGATATTGCTATGTCCAGAAGCTGGCAAGATAAAAATATGCATGTTTACATTATATCAACAGATATCTAGTCCTTAAAGCAGTATTATATTTCAAATTGGCTCTGTATAGTTCTTACAAGTTTGCAAGAAATGAACAACAACTTTTTATGAGTCATAAAAGAACGATCACTTTTGATCAGTCACATTAAGCACTCTAGATTCAATGGAACGTTTGCATCAGCACTTATCCACCTAGCTGTCCAACTATGTACAATGTTTACTATGAAAAGAACAAGAGAAATCATTTTTTTTGTAAAAGGTAAAATATTGACATTTGCAACCAATTTTTTTTTTTAAAATATGATAAACTACATTAAAATATATTCACAACCACCATATAAAATCATTGTCACCCGAAGAAGAAAGAAGAAGAAGAAGAAGAAGAAGAAGAAGAAGAAGAAGAAGAAGAAGGAGAAGAAAAAAATGAAGGAGGAGAAGGAGGAGGAGAAAGAGGTATGAACTTGTTTAAAAAGTGGGTACAAGTTAAAACTTTTTTAAGAAGCGGGAATAGATTAAATGGGGGCGACCAAATGGGACGCCCGTGCAATTTTTACGTGATAACTCCCTTAGTTCCAAAAATATTTTTTGATTGTTTCACTTAATTTGAAAACATGGCTGCTAATTACCGGCCAATTGCTAAAAGTATGAGCTATATTTAAAAATTGTTTGACCACTTTACAAACTACTTGACCCATTGTACAAGCAATTATTTAAAACCCTTCTAAAATAAACGGGCTGCCTCAATTAGTATAAAAAGGATTGCTGCCCACTTTTCAGTTTTCAAACTCCAAAGAACCTAAATTGCACCAGGTTAGTACTAATTATTTATCTCTTTCGATGATAATCTTTTATTATGTGATTGTTCATTTACCTCGGAGGACATAACTGACCCATCACCGGGCGGTGCTGCAGCAACCGACTGAACTACTCCGACTGGATGAGCTGCTAGAGTCTGAAACTGGGGAGCCATCTGCTCCGGAGTGTGAGTAGTAGGAGTCTGGGCTCCTCCTCCAGCTTGAGATACCACTGGTGCCATGGGAAATGAGTCAGTCTGGGCCACACTCTCCATAAGACCCACTAATCGAACCAAGGCGTCCTGTAGCACCGGGGTGGCAATAAACCCCTCTAGGACCTGAGCTGGTCCGGTAGGAACGGTCTGAGCTGGAACCTCCTCATCGAACTCTACCTGAGCCTCTGCAGGTGAGGCTACTGCTCGGCCTCTAGAACGGCCTCGGCCTCGACCCTTGCCCCTCGTAGGAGCTGTTGCTGGAGGATCCGGCTGATCAGTGGAAGAAGCGGTACGTGTTCTCACCATCGGTGAGAGAATAAGAATAGGGAAGTTCAATAAGTATTGAGAAAACAAAATTGCACGAAAGAGTTGAAATAAAGCGAATTTGTTCCTAACTTTGTAGCCTCTAGGAGATAATTACAGACATCTCCGTACCGATTTCCCAGACTCTATTAAGCTTGTCCGTGAATTGTGAGACCTAAGCAACCTAGTGCTCTGATACCAACTTGTCACGAATCGAACTCCCATCATCAAGACTGTGATGGCGCCTAATGTTGCACTCGTTAGGCAAGCCAACATTAGAGATTCACAACATAAAAATCTTAAAACTTGCGACGAATTACTACAATTCAACACATGATAAATTAATAAAGAAACAAAAGTTCATAACAACACCGTGCANATATATATATATATATATATATATATATATCCATGATCTGGAGTCACAACTCACAGACTACTATGATTTATCTACAAGTATTTGGCTGAAGAAAAAAAATACAACTGTCTATGCGTTAAAAAAATAGTAAATGAACAGATGGGAGGGGATTTCAGGGACTGTGGATGTTGACACATCTACCTTGGGTCTCCTAAGTAAAGAAGTCAACAACAAATCTCAGAATCAACTCGGACCGACACATGGATCTGCACAGAAAGTGCAGAGTGCAGCATCAGTACAACCGACCCCATGTACTGGTAAATGTCGAGCCTAACCTCGGAGAAGTAGTGACGAGGCTAGGACAAGACACCCACAAATAACCTATGCAGTGTAATTATACATGTAGCAACAACAATAAGAAAATAAATATAGCAGGAAATAATGGGAAAAGGGACATGCTGGGGGGTTCACAATATAAGGAATAAGAAATAGGGATAAGACAGAATCAATCAATATGCCTTAAACGCAATAAACAAGTTAGAACTGTAAAGGAAATTGCACAGCATCACCCTTCGTGCATTAAAACTCACTCACAAACATTGCACGACATCACCCTTCGTACTTTATACTCTTCCTCACCAAAACAAAGATCAATAACAACGGAGAGACATAGATATAATAAATTAGTCTCACTTCAATATTCAATTCCACAATACCAATCTCAACCTTGATTCAATACTTAACAATTACCAATTCCAGTATAAACAAGATGAGTGTAGCCCAACATAACCATTAGCTAAGCTAAGCATGAACAAATTGATTAAAGGCTACAACAGTTACAAGAATAGTATTCACTCGCATGCTATGACTCGACATCAACACATAGGTGCTCGTCACCTCACCTATATATAGTACTCAACAACCAAACATGCACAGGTAGTTAATTAATACCTAATCCCTCAAGCCAAAGTTAGAATTCATGCCACTTTCTGCTCAAGTACCGCTTTTCCTCTAGAATTCACCTCCAACCCACTCGTATCTAGTCATAATTAGTTTAATAACATCAATTATCGCTGAAGAAATCAATTTCAATACAAAATTATAGAAATCCCGAATTTCCCCCCAAGAAAGTCAAAAACCGACTTCGGGCCCGCTTGGTCAAAACTCGAGGTTCCGACCAAAATTCGTTTATCCATTCAACACCAAGCCCGAATATGTAATTAGTTCCAGAATCCGACCTCAAATCGAGGTCTAAATTCCTAATTCTCCCAAAATTCCTAATTTCTACCCTTAAGGAATAAGATTTAGGACTAGAATTTCAATGAGTGATAATGGAAATTGAAGAAAACAAGTTAAGAAGTGAAAAACTATGATTTGGTGTTGAATTCCCTCTTCAAAAATTGCCCTAGGCCGAGTTCTAGTGATAAAAAATGAAATTTGGGACGAAATCTCGTTTTTGTTCTGTTTTGAAAATCGCTGGACATGTCTTCATCGCGTTTGCGAGAGACCTGTCGCGATCGCGATGCATAGCGGCCAGAAGGGCCTTCGCGTTTGCGAAGAGTTGCATACGTTCACGAAGGTCTGTCCCCCCTGACCTTCGCGTTTGCGAGCCTAGGCCCGCGTTCGCATAGAACAACTCGAAGAATTCCCAGCCCTTCTCCAATCCACTACGTGTTCGCGTCTAGCCGGTCGCGTTTGCGAAGAGAAACCCTCCCCCCCCCAAAGTTCCGCGTTCGCGAACCAAGCCTCGCGTTCATGTAGAGCAAACCCCCAGCCCAGATTACACTTCACGATCACGGGAGTGGCTTCGCGATCGTGAAGAACAAAATGTCAGTGCACTAGAAATAGAAACACACCAGATTTTTCTAATTCTCAAACTATCAGTGGCCTATCCAAAACTCACCCGAGCCCTCGGTGCTCCAACCCAAACATGCACACACGTCTAAAAACATAATACAAACTTGCTCGTGCAATAAAATCGCCAAAATAACACCTAGAACTACGAATTTAGCACCAAAACCTATGAGTTTCTCAAGAACGTTTTAAAATTACTATTTTCTCAATTAAAAATCTGAATCACGTCAAATCAGCTCCGTTTCTCACCAAATTTCACAGATAAGGTAAAAATATCATAACGAACCTGTACCGGGCTCCGGAATCAAAATACGGGCCTGATACCAACAAGATCAAACATTAATCAAATTCTTTAAAATCATAATTTTCCAGTCTTTCAATTTTTGTCAAAAATTCATATCTCAAGCTAGGGACCTCGGAATTCGATTCCGGGCATATGCCCACGTCCCATATTTTACTACGGACCCAACGAGACTGTAAAAACACGAGTTTGTTTACTCAAAACGTTGACCGAAGTCAACTAAAAATTATTTTAAAGTCAAAAAATCATTATTTATTCAATTTTCCACATAAAACTTTTTGGAAACTCGCCCGGATTATGCACGCAAATCAAGGAGGGTAAAAGTGAGATTTTAAAGGCTAACACGCGCATAATTGAGTTTTAAAACATAAGATGATCTCCACCTCTAAAACAATCGTTCGCCCTCGAACGGACATAGAAAAGTTCCTGAACTAACGAATAGGGGATATCTACTCCGCATGTCCGGCTCGTACTCCCAAGTAGATGCCTCAACAGGCTGACCTCTCCACTGCACTCGAACTGAAGGATAACTCTTCGAACTCAATTGAGGAACCTACCTGTCTAGAATATCTACCGACTCCTCCTCATAAGTCAAATCCGTGTCCAACTGGACATAGCTGAAATCTAACATGTGGTACGGGTCACCATGATACTTTCGGAGCATGGACACATGGAATACTGGATGAACTGATGATAACCTTGGAGGCAATGCAAGCCTATAATCCACCTCTTCCACTCTATCAAGAATCTCAAAAGGCCCGATGTACCTAGGGCTCAACTTTCCCTTCTTTCCAAATCTCATGACACCCTTCATGGGTGATACCTGAAGCACCACTCTATCCCCGACCATGAATACCACATCACGAACTCTACGATCGGCATAAATCTTTTGCCTAGACTGAGTTGTACAAAGTCGATCCTGAATAATCTTGACCTTGTCCAAGGCCTCTTGTACTAAATCTATACCCAATAACTGTGCCTCCCCTAGCTCAAACTACCCAACTGGCGACCTGCACCGTCTACCATATAATGCCTTATAGGGAGCCATCTGAATGCTCGACTGGTAGCTGTTATTATAGGCGAACTCTGCAAGGGGCAGAAACTGGTCCCACGATCCTCCGAAGTCTATAACACACGCGCGGAGCATATCCTCCAAGATCTGAATAGTATGCTTAGATTGTCCGTCTGTTTGAGGATGGAATGTGGTGCTCAACTCAACCCGCATACCCAACTCACACAGTACTGCCCTCCAAAAGTGCGAGGTAAACTGCGTACCTAGATCAGAAATGATAGACACGGGCACACCGTAAAAATGGACGATCTCCCGAATATAAATCTCTGCCAATTGCTCTGAAGAATAGGTAAGTGCCACAGGAATGAAGTGTGTTGACTTAGTCAGCCTATCCACAATGACCCAAACAAAGTCTAACTTCCTCTAAGTCCGTGGGAGTCCAACAACAAAGTCCATAGTGACACGCTCCCACTTCCACTCAGGAATCTCCATCTACTGAAGCAAACCACCGGGTCTTTGATACTCATACTTCACCTGCTGACAATTCAGGCATCGAGACACATCAACAACTATATCATTTTTCATTCTCCTCCACCAATAATACTGTCGCAGGTCCTGGTACATATTTACAGCGCCCGGGTGAATAGAATACCGAGAACTGTAGGCCTCCTCAAGGATCAACTTACGAAGCCCAACAACATTAGGCACACACACGCGACCCTGCATCTGCAAAATGCCGTCATCTCTAACGGTAACATACTTGGCACCACCGTGTTGAACTGTGTCCCTAAGGACCAACAAGTGATGATCATTATACTGCCGATCTCTGATATGCTCAAACAAGGAAGACCAAGTGACTGTGCAAGCTAGAACACATCTAGGCTCTGAAATATCAAACCTCACAAACTGGTTGGCCAAAGTCTAAACATCTGAAGCTAACAGCCTCTCACTGACTGGAATGAACGTAAGGTTGCCCATATTCACTGCCTTCCTACTCAATGCGTTAACCACTACATTGGTCTTTCCCAAATGATATAATATGATGATATCATAGTATTTAAATAACTCCAACCATCTCATCTATCTCAAATTGAGATCCTTCTGCTTGAACAAATACTGAAGGCTGCGATGATCCATGAAAACCTCATAAGACATGCCATAAAGATAGTGCCACCAAATCTTCAGCGCATGAACAATGGCTACCAACTCTAAATCATGAACATGGTAATTTTTCTCATGAACCTTCAGCTGCCGAGACACATATGCAATCACCCTGCCCTCCTGCATCAATACCGCTCCGAGACCAACATGGGAGGCATCACAATACACCGTGTAAGATCCTGAAACTGATGGTAACACCAACATCGGCGGTGTAGTTAAAGCTTTCTTGAGCTTCTGAAAGCTCTCCTCACACTCGTCCGAACTTCTGAATAGGTCACTCTCCTAGGTCAACCTGGCCAATGGGGCTACAATAGATGAAAACCCCTCCACAAATCAGAGGTAGTAACCCGCCAAACCCAAGAAGCTCCTGATCTCCGTAGCTGAAGTGGGTCTAGGCCAGTTCTGGACTGCCTCAATCTTCTTAGGATTTACCTGAATACCCTCTGTTGATACGACGTGACCCAAGAGAGCGACTGAATCCAACCAAAACTCGCACTTCAAAAATTTAGCATACAACTGATTGTCCCTCAAAGTGTGGAGCATTATCCTGAGGTGCTGCCCATGCTCCTCCCGACAGCGGGAGTATATCAAAATGTCATCAATAAACACGATTACAAAAGAATCCAAATAAGGCTTGAACACTCGGTTCATGAAGTCGATAAATGTTGCTGGGGCATTGGACAACCCAAAAGACATCACCAGAAACTCATAGTGCCCATACTGCGTCCGAAAAGCTGTCTTAGGGACATCGGATGCCCTAATCATCAACTGATGGTATCCAGATCTCAAATCAAACTTTGAAAATACTTTGGCACCCTGAAGCTGATCAAATAAGTCATCAATCCTCGGCAACGGGTACTTTTTCTTGATAGTGACTTTGTTCAACTGCTCCTAATATATACACATCCTCATAGACCCATTCTTCTTCTTCACGAATAGAACCGGTGCACCCCAGGGCGAAACACTAGGTCTAATGAAGCCCTTATCGAGCAAATCTTATAATTGTTCCTTCAACTCTTTCAACTATGGCTGGGCCATCCAGTATGGCGGAATAGAAATTGGCTGAGTGCCCAGAGCCAGATCAATACAAAATTCAATATCCCTGTCAGGTGGCATCCCCGACAGGTCTGCAGGAAAAACCTCAGAAAACTCACGAACAATAGGCACGAAATGCATAGAGGGAACCTCAACACTAGAATCACGAACATAAGCCAAATAGGCCAAATACCCCTTCTCAACCATACACCGAGCCTACATATAAGAAATAACCCTGATGCTGGAATGGCCAGGAGTCCCTATCCACTCTAATCGAGGCAACCCTAGCAAGGCTAAGGTTACTCTCTTGGCGTGACAGTCCAAGATAGCGTGATAAGGTGACAACCAATCCATGCCCAATATAACATCGAATTCAACCATATCAAGGAGCAGAAGGTCTACACTAGTCTCAAGACTCCCAATATTGACCACACACGAACGATATATACGATCTAGGACAATAACATCCCCCACGAGCGTGGACACATGTACATGGGCACTCAAAGAATCACGGGGCACAACCAAATATGAAGCAAAATAAGATGACACATAGGAGTAAGTAGACCCTGGATCAAATAGAACTGAAGCATCTCTACTGCAAACTGAAACAGTACCTATGATAACAACGTCAGATGACTCAGCCTCAAGTCTGGATGGAAAGGCATAACATCAGGGCTGGGCCCCATCACTCTGAGCCATATCTCTGGGACGACATCTAACTGGCAGGCCTCCACCTCTAGCGGCCTAACCTCCACCTCTAACCATCTGACCCTTGCCTCTGGCTACCTGACCTATACCTCTGGCTGGCTAGGCGGGCGGTGCAGCAGTTGGTGCCGGAACCATGGCACGATAATTCTGGTGCTGGACTACTCGATGCACAAAGGCAATATCTAACAATGTGCCTCAGATCACCACAAGTATAGCAAACCACGGCTGCTGAGACTACTGGCCGGAAAAGTGACCCTGTCGACCTGAATAACCACCCTGAAAACTTTGAAGAGGAGGTGCACTGATAGGAGCTGGCGGTGCACTGTAGGCTGGCTGATCACGACTACCTGGGGCACCGTGGGATGCTTGGAGTGCTGAATGAAATAGCCTGGGAGGATGGCCTCTACCATAAGTACCCCCCCTTCAGATGAGGCACCGCTGAATCCATCGGAATGACGAGGTCTCTTGTCCGACCCCTGACCTCCCTGTCCAAGCACCATCTCAACTCGTCTGGTGACATTAGCCGCATCCTGGAAAGAAATCTCACTCCCTGTCTCCTTAGCCATCTGCAATCTAATAGGCTGAGCAAGACCCTCAATAAACCTCCTCACCCCCTCTCTCTCTCTCTCTCTCTTTGTGGGGAGAGAAATAATAGCATGACGGGCCAAGTCCACAAAATGAGTCTCATACTAAGTAACATTCATGCTGCCCTGCTGGAGATGCTCGAACTGACGGCGGCGCTCCTCTGTGAAGGTGATAGGCAGAAACTTCTCTAAGAAGAGATATGAGAACTGGTCCCAAGTGAGATCAGAAGACCCAGCTGGTCTGGTCAATAAATAATCCCTCCACCATTTCATGGAGGAACCAGTCATCTGAAAAGCAGTAAAGTCGATCCCATTGGTCTCCAATATACCCATGTTCCGAAGAACCTCATGACAGCTATCAAGGTACTCCTTGGGGTCCTCTGAAGTGGAACCACTGAAATGAACTAGGAAAAGCTTGGTAAACCTATCCAATCTCCACAAGGCCTCGGAGGACATAACTGACCCATCACCGGGCAGTGCTGCAGCAACCGGTTAAATTACTCCAACTGGATGAGCTGCTGGAGTCTGAAACTAGGGAGCCATCTACTCTGGAGTGTGAGTAGCAGGAGTCTGCGCTCCTCCTCCAGCCTGAGATATGGCTAGTACCATGGGGAATACGACAATCTAGGCCACACTCTCCATAAGGCCCACTAATCGGACCATGGCATCCTGTAGCACCGGGTGGGCAATAAACCCCTCTAGGACCTGAGCTGGTCCGACAGGAACGGTCTGAACTGGAACCTCCTCATTGAACTCTACCTGAGGCTCCGCAGCTGGGATGCTGCTCGGACCTGGACTGAGCCCTGCCCCTGCCTCGGCCTCTGGCATGGCCTCAACCTCGACCCCTACCCTTCGTAGGAGCTACTGCTGGAGGATCCGGCTGCTGATCAGTGGAAGAAGCGGTATGTGTTCTCACCATCTGCGAGAGAATAGGAATAGGGAAGTTCAATCAGTATTGAGAAAAGAAAATCGCACGACAGGGTTGAAATAAAGCGAACTTGTTTCTACCTTTATAGCCTCTAGGAGATAAGTACAAACGTCTCCGTACCCATCCCCCAGACTCTACTAAGCTTGTCAGTGAATTGTGAGACCTAAGCAACGTAGCGCTCTGATAACAACTTGCCATGACTCGAACTCCCACAATCGGGATTGTGATGGCGTCTAACGTTGCACTCGCTAGGCAATCCAACATTAAAGATTCACAACATAAAAATCTTAAAACTTCCTGAGAATTACTACAATTCAACGCATGATAAATTAATAAAGAAACAGAAATTCATAAGAACACCGTACATATGTGTATATATATATATATATATAAATCTACGCATAATCTGGAGTCACAACTCACGGACTACCATGATTTATCTACAAGTATTTGGCTGATGAAAAAAAATACAACTGTCTATGCGTCAAAGAAAAACAGTAAATGACCAGATGGGAAGGGACTCCAGGGACTGCGGACGTCGGCAAATCTACCTTGGGTCTCCTAAGTAAAGAAGTCAATAGTATATCTCAGAATCAGCTCGTACCGACACATGGATCTGCACAGAAAGTGCAGAGTTCAGCATCAGTACAACCGACCCCTAGTACTGGTAAGTGTTGAGTCTAACCTCGGCAAAGTACTGACGAGGCTAGGACAAGACACCCACAAATAACCTATGCAGTGTAATTATACATGTAGCAACAACAGTAAGAAAAGAAATAGAGCAGGAAATAATAGGAACGAGACATGATGAGGGGTTCACAACATAAGGAGTAAGAAGCAGGGATAAGACATAATCAATCAATATGCCTTAAACGCAATAAAGAAGTAAGAACAGTAAATAAAATTGCATGGAATCACCCTTCATGCTTTTACTCTCTGTCTCACCATATAAATAATAGAACGACACAACATCACCTTTCGTGCATTAACTCTCTCATAATATATGTAACGATCCGACCGGTCGTTTTGAGATCTAACACGTCGTTAGGAAATTTGAGGCCATGAGCAGCTTCACTTCAGGTATTATGACTTGTAAGGGTGGTCAAAATTTAAATTCGGGAAGTTCGGGTTGGATTTGGAAAGAGAATTCTCATTTCGGAAGCTTTTAAGTTGGAAGAATCTGACTAAGGGTTAATTTAAAGTAAACGGCCCCAGAATAGAGTTTTGATGATTTCAATAGCTTCGTATCGTGATTTCAGACTTATGCGCATGTTCAGATTTGGATTTGGAAGTCCGTAGGATAATTCGGCGCATTTTGGCGAAAATTGAAAAATAGAAGATTTTTGGAAAGTTTGACCGAGAGTTGACTTTTTGATATCGGGTTTGAAATCCGATTCTGAAAATTGGAACAGCTCCATTATGTCATATATGACTCGCGTGCAAAATTTGAAGTCATTCCGGGTTGATTTGATATGTTTCGGCGCAAATAGAAGTTGGAAGATTTGAAAACTCATAATTTGATTCGTTGCGAGATTCGTAATTTCGGCGTTGTTTGACGTGGTCTGAAGCCTCGACTAAGTTCGTATTGTATTTTGGGATATGTTGGTGTAATTGGATAAGGTCTCGAGGGCCTCGGGTGGATTTTGGAAGGTTAACGGAATGGATTTCGGACAAGAGAGCTGCTGGATTTTTTTTTTCCTGCTGCAAAAGCTGTTTTTGGACAGCAATTGGTGCAATCACAGAGCTGGCTTTGGAAGCTTATATATCAAAATATATAAGGAATATGAATATAATCAAAACATGAAATTTGTAGCCCTTTGATTATGGTTTCCAGAAAATTAAACCATTTATTATTTGGACATTTTATCAGAAAGGTATAATCGATTGAATGAAGGTGGTAAAGTAGTTTCACCAGAAATTTCTGATGCATGAAGCCAATTTTGAAAGCATATATCTCGAAATATATAAGGTTTATATGATTGATAACCTATCAAATGAATTATCTTCGAGTCTAGTTTCTAACGCTTCAAACCATTCATCATTTGGATATTTATAAAAGGATTTATGGACATTTTAGTAAAAGGTGTCCAGCAAGAGAAAACTTGTAATGCCAGGTACAACCTGCACAACACAAGGTACAACTCGCTGAAGTACCTGTGCCTATATAAGGAATTCGGGCAGTAGCCATTTTTGGGGATTTTCTTGAGCTAGAGATTGATTCTTTCATGGTGGATTCGACCTTGGGGACTGCTTAAGAAATCCCTAGAAATCCTTCAAGTTGTTCAAGAACACCAAATTTCCCAAACAATAGATTTTTAAGGAAAAGCTTCAGGAAGGTAATACAAATGCTTCAAGCTCATTTCTTATGAGCCGGTGAGAGTAGTTCTAATATTTTGTTTCAAGTTGTTATGGTTGGATAATTTATTTCATAAATCCTAGTTCATGGCATGAATAGTGTTCTTGAGAAAATGAAGGAGAGATAAATAGTATACTTAGAAATAAAATTAAAGGATGCAATGAACCTATGGAATAATTTTCTAGCTTAATTGGAAATGTTCAACTAAGTAATCACCAAATTGAATATTTTGGAAATGTTGGTTAAGGAAGACGATGAATAGTAACTTGCCGGTGTTGGAGAATTAATGTAGTATCATTGATGACGTCAAATGGGTATTAAATGATATGAGTGGAGTATGTGCTAGTAAGTGGACCTATTAGACGATTTGAGCTGGAGGCTTGTAGACAACTTGTGAGCCATAAATGGATATTGATAAATATTTTTGAGTCATATTTTGATTGTAATTGTAGATATCAATTTATTGGTGGCATATGAACATTTTACTCAATGTTACGATATCGGAGGAGGATTAAAAGTTTGTGAATGTTAATAAATCAAAAATGAGTTTTGGAGCGTTGGACATCGGTCGAGTTGTTTGAAGGCTTGGGAGTCGGCTATGGAACTACAGAGCGAGGTAAGTCTCCTTTCAAACCTTGTAAGAGGGAATTAACCTCATAGGTGAAATAAGTAAATATGTGCTTCTATTTGTGGGGGATACATACGCATGAGGTGATGATGGTCCGTGCGTAGCTACTATTATGCTTAAGTCCGGGTAGTCTAGGACCCAAAATCATGCTTTACTTGCCGTACTGTTAAAAGAGAAATTGTCATTTCCTTGGGTAATTGCTTCCCTGATGAAGTCTTGATTGACTGTTTGAATGTGTTTACCTATGTGCACTCGTGTCGCATGTATGATTCGTGAGCGAGGTAATTCTCTTAATTATATTTGACCGCTCACATGTATGATTTGCGAGCGGGATAATATATGCATCTATGGTTCGCGCCATTCGACCCTCTGGAAGTGCACAATTTAAATATTATGTTGGATAGGACCGTACGACCTCGATATGAGTTGCAAATGACTTGCTTGATTGTTTTTGGAATTATGGATAATTGATGTGGCCTCATTTGCCGGGGATGTAAATTGTTAAAAGAATGGAAATAAGTTTGAAAATCTCTATTAACAAAATAAATGTTTACCTGCTTTCATGATTATTGAGTTTGCAATCGCCTTATAAAATCCATGATTTTTCACATTATTGGTATTACATTGTTGGACCACCAGTAAGTGTCGAAGTCTATCTCTCGTCACTACTTCTTCGAGGTTAGACTGGATACTTACTAGGTACGTGTTATTTTCGTACTCATACTACACTTGCTCTGTATTTTTGTTATACAGGCACATGTATGCCTAATGGCCTCGTTGGGCGCGGCGACATGGTTGATACGGAGACTTAGGTGAGCTGCATCACTCGAGATGACCCACAGCCAGCAGAGTCTTCTTCAGAGTATTGTATTGTCTTTTCGGTCCAATTTATATTCCGGACAGTTATTGACAACTCTTTTAAAAGAAAGGAATGGTTATTAAAAGAGAGTCGCCACCTAACGAATTAAGGTGCTTTAGGGAACCTATTGAAAATGACTCGGATTTACTAGTTTGCGTAACCAAAGATCGGGTAAGGGCTCAAATTACCTCGAGGAGAAGGTGTTAGTCACTCCTCGAGGTCCACAACGATGGGTCCCGACCGAACTCAAATCATGTGAATTAGTCTAAGAGAAAAGAAACAATGGACAAATTAAATAAGCGATTTATTTTGAAACAGAAATGGGAGGGGAGGGGGGGGGGGTCCTAAATGTTTTTAGCCTAAAGGATCACCCCATTCAACATAAATAATACTTCGTAACTCCCTCAAGACGGGGTGTTACTTATATTATTCAGCGGACACAAACTATCATCTCCTGCTACCTAATTAATATCTTTAAGTTATTTACCTAAAGCGCTCTAATCAATTCTAAGTCGTACCCTATGCGTGCACTACCCGTCCCATGCCTACGGTCCAGGAGGCATTTGGACCTCTATTTTAGGGTGATTCTAGACCTTAACTTAGGTTACTCAAAAGGATAAAACTAGGCGACATACAAAACAGTTAGGACTTCCAAATCGAAACAAGTAAGGGCTCAAATTAGCCTCCACATGTAGGCAGCAAATGCACACAAACTGATTAGTATTAACAAGCTTCATTAATTGCAAAATCCTATAGGTAGGATATCTATGTGGTAAAAGACCAGTTTCTTAATGCAATTATCAGAACCTACAAAGTTTGCCTACTGATTTTAGCACCATAGTATTAATCCTACCAGCATGGTATGTAAGTGTTTTGTGCGATAATAAATAGCGGCAAGTCACAAAAACAGACCTAGAATTATTCGTTTTAATCCTATAGGCATGCTTTCTACTGAGGATAACATCACAGTAAACATGCATAAATAATAATTAAATAGATTCGGGTGTGCATTCTTTAACTTGATCCCGTTTAAATCCTATAGACATGATTTCTACAATCTAAACAGTGTTGAATCCTATAGACGTGATTTCTATAATCTGAATAGTGTTGAATCCTATAGACATAATTTCTACAATCTGAACAGTCTTGAATCCTATAGACATGATTTCTACAATCTGAACAAAACAATATGCAATCAGGAATTCATACACACATTGAACCATACCATTTCTATAGACATGGTCTGTAACAGAACATAATCAAGCCAAGCATTGAACCTATGGATATGGTTGCTAGAACATAATTACTGAACAGAATAAGACACCTAGAAGCATGATTTCTAACAGATAACTTTCAACATCACATCGTTAATCCTACAGGCAGGATTTCTACCCCACTTTATAGCAGATATAAAATATGAACCCTTTCCCATTTTTACTGATACCCCTAAACTGTTATTACAAATAATTATTACATACCAAAATTTAATGAATGAATAGTAAAACTATAGGGAGCCTACAACATGCCCAAATACACCTGGAAAGGCCAGGCCTTCAACCCACAACACCAAATTTCATGTTCATAGATACCAAATAACCAGTTGATGAGTGATTCACCCATATATTAAGGAAGATCCCAAATCCCTAGTGTATCAGAGTTCCCAAGGGCTCAAGAACCAAGGGAAATGCTCAAACTAGAGAGATTGATCAGAAATAGTTCAAGGAAAAGACTAGGGACCAGGTCCTAGTGTGTTAGAGTTCAAAACGGTCTCACATGGACCCCGAGCAGTGCTCACACTAGAGAGATAAAATGATAGAACCTAAAAAGCCTTGGCTTTTATCCGGCCAAGAATAGGATTCAAAGAACTTAAGCAAGGGGTGAAAGAGAAAAGACTAAGGTTAACAGACAGGAATTGAAGGATTTAAACAGACACAACCAATTGAACATATTAAGCAAACAATTGAACAAATCCCAGAACCTAAGATCTAACTCAATGTAAAACTAAAAAAAGTTCAACACTTAGCGCAGAAACGGTTACATGCTAAAGGGAGGCCGATAAGAGCATGTTTGCAGGATTGACTGGGGTTATCATCACCAGGCAAGTTGAAACATGATTGGTAATTATGCTAAGTATATAGGCAACATTGTTCTAAATCATATAATCACATAAATGAGAGGGCATCATGTTAGCAATGGGATAGGATCACAGACACGTGTGCCAAGGCATTTTACCGAGATTCTGGATAGCATGAAAGACACACAAATAGCAGATAAACATTCAAGCATTGCTATCGAGGTCTAATTAACACAACATGATTCAGTTTGTGCCAAAGGTTTAGCCTAGCACCTTAAAGTGACAATTCAAAACATACTGAGGTCACAAGCAGATACTAAAGGGATATGGGATCAAATAAGCATGCTGGGGGCCATAATGACTAACACTGAAAGGCTCAACACAGACTACTGCAGGAATTCGGGGGAGGGGAGGGGGATAGATGAATAAACATGTTCATAGGCATTCAAAAGTCAATACACTAACTGAATAGGACCTAAAGGGGTTCNGGGGGGGGGGGGGGGGTAGATGAATAAACATGTTCATAGGCATTTAAAAGTCACTACACTAACTAAATAAGCCCTAAAGGAGTTCAAATAACTTCAGAACATACAACATTAGGAGCCAACAAAGGTTAAAGAGACCAAGACATACACAACTTAACAAGAATAATGCCTAACCACTTCTCATATGCATATTAGATCATGGATTCATCAAGAATAACATATACAAATCAGATATATGTAAGAATGCAAGTGCAAAAGTTAAGTGACTCACCAGTTAAGCGAGAAATGCAAGAAAAGAACAAAATCCACAATATTCTGAATCGTTAATGAGGATTAAAAGACGTAGAACTTAATGGCCTTGGCTTTTAGCCGGCCAAGACCACAATATAGAATAACATAGTATAGTTTAGATCTAGTGAGGTTATAATGCTTTTCAAGTCTGTCCTAAAGGGGAATGGGAGAGGAGTTTATATAGTGTAGAGATCGATCAAGTAAACATGGCAAACAAATCGTTCAAACACAAATAAGGAAAAAATATTCGGGAATCAATTAGAATCGATTTTAGGGCACAAATCAAAGGGATTCAGTAAATCAACAGGAAAACACACAAATAATACCAAAACATTTTTAAGGAAAAAAATAAAGTAGAAGATATGGAAACATAAGGAAAAAGAGTAGTTAAACACAGAAAAGAAAAAGTATCGGTTGAGAATCGGTAAGGAACAAAGGGAAATTCAAACCCTAGTTTTATGAAAAATGAAAAAATCGATGGAATCTAAAATAAAAATCGAATATCACATAGAATATGATGAATATAGACAAAATATCACCCAAAATTAAAGAATCAAACCAATTTTGGTTCGATCTAAATAGATCTGAAAACCCTAGTTTAGGGTAAATAAGAATCGACGGAAGAGATTCATACCATAAAAGAACGGGAACGAATGTAGACGGCATAGCAGAAAAATAAAGGGTTTGAACCGTCTTTGGTTCGATTCTTACGAGATTTGCTTTTCATGTTTAGGAAAGCAACTAAGTAACATCATAGATGAGTATCCATTAGCGAGAGGTGGTCAACAAGGTAAGGGAATCATTGATTGATTCCATTTTTGGGTCGAAATCGGATGGGATAATAGGTTAACGGCGCTAGGGTTTCTTCAGAGGAGAAGAAGAATAGAGAGAATTTAGGGGCGGGGGGTGGTGAGGAATGGTTTAGGGTTAGGTTTTTGGGTAATTAAAAGGGTGGGGATTAAACGTGGGCGGTTGATCTTAAAGATCAACGACTAGGATTTTAAAGAAAGATTGGGCCGGGTTGGCTTGGCGGGTACCGACCGGGTTTTAGTAAAGGGTTGTTTGGTTTGGACTTGGGGTAATTGGGCTGGAGTGTTGGTCCGAAATTGGGGTAAAATTTGGGCTATTATTTAAATATCTAATATTTAATAAATAATTTGTAAAAACAATAAATAAATAACAAAATATCATTTGTGCATAAAAATAATTTAAAACAATTATTTAATACTATAAATATATAAAAGGTTATTTTTTGCATAAATAAAGTAATTATAGGCATGTATGGGCTATTATTGCAAAAATATGCAATTTAGCCTTAAAAATACAAATGTAATTATAATAAATGTATTAAATGTTTAAAACCTAATATGGGTGTAAATGGTAGGTTTAAATGATAAAATCATCATAAAAATAATTTGTAAGGTAATTAATGGGTATTTATATAATAAAAATGTAGAAATAAATTGATTTAAAGCCTTCAAAAATTATAGAAAATTATGAAAAATGCTTGTTCCTGCTTGTAAATCAAATGACGGTTCATATTCACTATTTTGAGAGTGTGTATATATATATATATATATATATATATATATATATATATGTGAGGGAAAAATTGGGTATCAACAACTGCCCCTCTTTACCCGGGAAGGATGAAAGAGTTGTCGGATAAAGAAAATGATGACCGATTTTGATTGAATGGTGTGATTTGTAAAATATAGGCTGCACTCTAGTCTCTGAGCTGCTTACATATCCCTGGTTTTACAGGAATCAGGCCATGTATTGTTCTGGATCCGATGGTGGAATAAACCTGATGGAATTGTTGTAAGAACGGACTGGATATTTTGGATAGGACAAATTAGGATTGAATATGGTTATGGATGTTTGAGTGAGTACCAGATGAGAATGGGTAATAATTTAAAGATATGAACGTTGAATGGAAACTGGAGCGAAGATTGCTCCTGTTATGAGAACATTTCTTCCCGGATTTCCTGCAAACTCAAAATACGATGCATGCATTTTGATTGTCGCATAAATTTAAACATGATGCAAATTCCCTTTGGACCATGGATATCGTCTTTGGACGGTGAGGATGGTGTCCTTAGACCATGACGTCTCGGGCCATGAATTGTGTGGTAAAAGATTCGCATGCCATGAAATGATGTTCTCGGGCTATGAAGATGGTTCCTCTGAGCCATGATGCCTTTGAATAATGATATGCAATATTGAGAGATCCTCAAGCCATGGCATGGTGTCTTACGGATATGAGGATGATGCCTTCGGACTATGACACCTTTGGAAAAATTGGCTATATCTCAGCCTATGAGATGCGGAGACATGATGCTTGAGATAAAACAAGACAGGGTTTAGTCTTGTGTAGAGTTGGGGGCAGATCTTAGCCCCGAAAAAAGAGAATAATGTAAGGTTTGGAAAGAGAAACATTTGTAGTTATGCAAGGTTTGAGACAATGCTTAAACTAGTGCAATGGGAAGTCAATGCTTAGCCTTATGCAGCTGAGGAGGCAGGGCTTAGCCTCATGCAAGATGGAGACAATGCTTAGTATCATTGAAGGGGAAGGATATGCTTAGCCTTATGCAGTTAAGGAGGCATGGCTTAGCCTCATGCAAGATTTGAGACAATTCTTAGCCTTATGCAGTTAAGGAGCAGGGCTTAGCCTCATGCAAGATGGAGATAGTGCTTAGTCTCATGCAATGGAAAAGCAGAGCTTAGCCTTATGTAGTTGAGGAGGCAGGGCTTAGCCTCATGCAAGATGGAGACAATGCTTAGTCTCATGCAATGGGAAGGCAGAGCTTAGCCTTATGCAACTGAGGAGGCAGGGCTTAACCTCATGCAGGATTTGAGAAAATACTTAGTCTCATGCAATGGGAAGGCAGAGCTTAGCCTTATGCAGTTGAGGAGGCAAGGCTTAGCCTAATGCAAGATAGAGACAATGCTTAGTCTCGTGCAATGAGAATTCAATGCTTAGCCTTATGCAACTGAGAAGGCAGGCTTAGCCTCATGCAAGGTTTGAGACAGTACTTAGTCTCATGCAGCGAATAAATAATAAGTTATCGCAGAGTATTTCTTAGCTGGAGATGGGTTCGGTAGCTTTGTTGTTGTGAAGATAGTGATTCTAAGGTGCGTACGTACTGGCGACTATCTCTTGTTCCTGCATTCAAAGAAAAATCGTGAGTTTTGCAGGGAGGTTGGTTCGTGCCTTTGTCTGCTTGCTTTGCTCCGCTCTACACTAGAGTCTTGTTCGTGTTACCATGGGTAGCATTTGGTTAAAAATAATTAATAAAATTTTCGAAAAATACATATGCATAGTTTTCAAAACATAGTAATATGCGATTTAAAAATTGACTAGATGAACCAGTAACTGCGACATTATTAAAGACACTGCGACCTTCTTGACGTAGAATTTTGAGGGTCCTCCTTAAAATTCTGCCCCAATTATCTGGACGAACTCCTGTCTATTCCGCATACGGTGCCGTTGGCTGAACTTGCTTCAGAATTTTAAGGGTCCCCCTCAAAATTCTGCCCCAGTTTCTGATTATAGGGAAAATGGAAATTTTATTGTATTGTGACCGAACCCACAGGGCTGCCTACGTATCCCCTCTTAAACGGGAATCAGGTCAAGTATAGTTAAATACATCATATGAAGAAATTAAAACAGTTTAAATATAGTATCTTTTGACTGCATCTGAGTTGATGGGCTTTGGCCAAACTTCCCTGTCCATCTCTGCGAGTATGAGTGCTCCTAGTGTCAGTATCCTGTGAACCATATAAGGTCCTTTCCAATTGGGTGAGAATTAACCTTTGGCTTCATCCTGATGTGGAAAGATCCGTTTCAGCACCAGCTGCCCCGGTGCGAACTGTCTAGGTTTAACCTTTTTGTTGAAAGCTCTAGACATCCTGTTTTGATAGAGTTGTCCACGACACACTGCATTCTTCTTTTCCCGTCAATGAGAGATAATTGCTCATAGTGGCTTCTGATCCATTCTGCATTACTGAGTTCAACTTCTTGTATGATTCTCTAAGATGGAATTTCTGCCCCGGCGGGGATGACGACTTCAGTACTGTAGACCAATAGATAAGGGGTTCCCTAGGTTGACGTGCAGACTGTGGTAATGTATCCTAATAAGGCAAATGGTAACTTCTCGTGCTAGTGTTTGTGGTTCTCTACCATCTTCCTTAATATCTTCTTGATATTCTTGTTGGCGGCTTCCACGGGTTCATTCATTTGGGGTCGGTATGTTGTGGAGTTTTTGTGCTTTATTTTGAAGGTTTCACACAAAGCTTTCATCAGATCACTGTTGAGATTGGCGGAATTGTTAGTGATGATGGATTCTGGTACCCCAAATCGACAAACAATACAGTCCCTGACAAAATCTGCGATGACTTTCTTGGTTACATTTTTGTAAGATGTAGCTTCAACCCATTTTGTGAAATAGTCGATGGCCACTAGAATGAACCTGTGACCGTTTGAAGCGATGGGCTCGATTGTTTCGATGCCATCCATTCCCCAAGAAGCAAAAGGCCAAGGTGCGCTTGTTGCATTAAGTTTGTTTAGAGGTACCCATATCATATCTGCATGTATTTGGCATTGATGATATTTCTGGACATACCTGATGCAGTCTGTTTCCATAGTCATCTAAAAGTATCTGGCTCTGAGTATCTTCTTGGCTAGGACGAAACCATTCATATGTGGGTCGCATGTTCTGGCATGAATCTCTTCAAGTAGTTTGGAGGATTCTTTGGTGTTGACACACTGTAATAGCCCTAGATCTGGAGTTCTTCTATACATAATTCCTCCACTCTGGAAGAAATGGTTAGACAACCTCCGAAGTGTGCGTTTCTGGGTGTGGTTTGCATGCTCTGGATATTCTCATTTTTCCAAATATTCCCTGATATCGTGGAACCATGGATTCCCATCTGTTTCTTCTTCAACATGAGCACAGTAAAATGGCCGATTATGAATTCTCACCGGAATGGGATCGATGAAATTCTTGTCCGGGTGTTGTATCATGGAGGACAAAGTGGCCAGTGCATCTACGAATTCATTCTGGATTCTGGGGATATGTCGGAACTCTATCTTCGTGAACCTCTTCATCATCTCTTGTACGTGATGCAGATACGGTAGTATCTTGGTTTTTTTTTGTAGCCCATTCTCCTTGTACCTAATGCACCAGCAGGTCTGAGTCACCAATCACCAGCAATTCCTGAATATTCATGTCAACAGCCAAACTGAGCCCTAATTTGCAGGCTTTATACTCCACCATATTGTTGGTGCACGGAAACATGAGTTTTGCGAACACCGGGTAGTGTTGACCGGTTTATGACACCAAAACGGCTCTAATACCGACTCCTTTGAAGTTTGCAGCTCTGTCGAAAAATATTCTCCAACCGTCGTAGCTTCAACAATATCATCTCATACGAATGACATTTCTTCATCAAGAAAATACGTTTTCAGTGGTTCGTATTCTCCTCCTACAGGATTTTCTGCAAGATGATCTAATAATGCATGTCCCTTAACTGTCTTCTGAGTTACATAGATGATGTCAAACTCACTCAACAATATTTTCCATTTGGCCAACTTTCCTGTAGGCATAGGCTTCTGAAAGATATACTTCAGTGGATCCATTCTCGATATGAGATATGTGGTATAAGCACAGAAGTAGTGCCTTAGTTTCTGGGTTATGCATGTCAGATCACAACAAATGCGTTCCAGTAAGGAGTACCGTGATTCGTAAGGTGTGAACTTCTTGCTTAGATAATATATGGCTTGATCTTTTCTCCCCGTCTCGTCATGGTGTCCCAAGACACAACCGAAAGCCCCATCTAATACGGAAAGGTATAGTAGTAGTGGTCTACCAGGTTCTGGCGTGACTAAGACTGGTGGTGTGGACAAGTATTCCAATTTTTTCAAAAGCCTTCTGACAATCTTCAGTCCAGCCGGTGGCGGCATCCTTCTTCAGTATTTTGAAAATTGGTTCACATATTACAGTTGATTGCTCTATGAAGCGACTGATGTAGTTGAGACACTTCAAGAAACTCATCACGTCCTTTTTATTCTTTGGTGGTGGTAACTCCTTGATAGCTTTGACCGTTGACGGATCTAACTCAATTCCTCGGTGGCTGACAATGAACCCTAGCAATTTTTCGGTAGGAACTCCAAAGGCATATTTTGCGGGTTTCAGTTTCAGGTTGTACTTCCGCAGCCAGTCAAAGAACTTTCTCAAATCTGCTATGTGATTTGTGGCCTTCTTGGATTTGATGATGACGTCATCCACATATAATTCTATCTCCTTGTGTATCATGTCATGGAAAATGGTTGCCATGGCCCTCATGTAGGTGGCCCCAGCATTCTTTAAACCAAACGGCATCATTTTGTAACAGTACACTCCCACAACGTGATGAAAGCTGTTTTCTCCGCGTCTTCTTCGTCCATCCAAATCTGATGATAACTGGCGAAGCTATCTACAAAGGATTGGATTTCATGCTTGTCGCAATTTTCGATCAGTACGTGTATGTTTGGTAGTGGGAAATCATCTTTGGGAATTGCTCTGTTTAAATCCTGATAGTCGACACACACCCTGACTTTCCCGTCTTTCTTCGGAACCGACACAATGTTGGCCAACCAAGTTGGATATTCAACTATCTTGAGGACCTTAGCTTTGATCTGCTTGGTGACTTCTTCCTTGATTTTTAAACTCATGTCTGGTTTGAACTTTCTGAGTTTCTGCTTTACTGGTGGACACATTGGATTGGTAGGGAACTTGTGAGCCACTATGGATGTGCTCAACCCGGTCATATCGTCATACGACCATGCAAAAATGTCCTCATACTCTCTCAGGAAACGAGTGTACTATTCCTTCTCTAATGGTGAAAAATGAATGCTTATGCGAGTTTCTTTGACGGTTTCAGAATATTCCAAGTTGACTACCTCAGTCTTGTCCAGGTTGCTTTGGTTTGTTCTCAAAATTTTCAACTTCTCTGACGATTTCCTCAGGTATCATGTCTTCTTCTTTTATCTCTTTCGAGTCACTATTATTATATTGCGTTGTCTCATTACATGTCACAGTCGTTGGTTCATCAAGGTAAGAAATAGTAATGTTGTAGAGAGAAAGATATGAAAGATAATAATAATAAAATGTCAAGCCATTAATAAATGTTAAAATATCAAACAGAGCAATCTTAAATGACTTCAAACAATGTTTTCCAAAGCGAAATACTGAAAGGAAAAAAAATGTTTTTAAACAAAATGCTCAAAAGGAATTGCTTTCAAAATGAATGACACTAGCAGCCAAGCTAACCCGGGACTCGTCGGGCCCTGGATGGTGTGGCGGTCTAGTTCCTGAGAACATTTCCCTTCTCCACTGTCTGGATGATGAGGCCTTCTTCCTCCTCCTCCTCAACTATCACACTGCAATCTATGTCTTCATCTTCTAAGAATAAATTCCTCAAACCTGCTAGCACCTCGTCTTCTTCGGATCCCCACATCATGTCAGCTTGGTGGAAAGATTGGTTCAGATGCGGTATTGGCTGCTCCAGAGGGTAGTAAGGAACATGCCATGGTGGCGACCAGTTCTCATACTCATGCCAGGTGTATTGATATCCCAATCCAAAGGTCGTGCCGAGACATTTTAGTTGTATTGGCTTGGCAATACCTTAGAGATTCTTCTCAATCCCTTTACCGGGTTCATACCCTGCCCACGCAAGTATGCTTTCTATTTTGCTGCTCCACCACTTGACCTTCTCAATTACATTGACACGCTCGATGCGATGATAATCTCCCCATCTAACTTCCTTCTATTTTCCACGACTGGAACAATTTGGTTGGTATAAATGAGATTACTCTCGTCTCCATGAGTGATCACTTCTTGACGGTTCCATTCAAACTGTACAGCCTGATGCAAAGTAAAAGCCACAGGCCCAACGGCATGTATCCTAGTCCTTCCCAATAATAAGTTGTACGAGGAGGATATGTCGAGTACTTGGAATTCAACATCAAACCAAGTCGGTCCCATTTGTAAGAAAATATTGGTTTCCCCGATCGTGGCCCTTTGAGATCCGTCAAATGCTTTCACGTTCATAGTCCCTGCCCGTATTTCATGTAATCCTTTGCCCAATCTCTTCAGAGTTGTCAATGGACAGAAAGGTGATCCTTCTGGTGGAAATTCGTCTACATGAAAGGTGATCTTGTGGCTCTTCATTACTTGCCCTACCATGTTATCCATCTCCCCACTGGTGATATTGTTGGGTATGTAAGCTATATTCAATACCTACATCAAGGGATTCCTATGTGCCTCAAAATTCTAAAGTAATGATATGATGGATATCTGAGCAGGAGTTTAGTTCAAATGGTCTACCACAGAATATTCTCTCGCTTGCACCTTTTTCTAGAGATCATCCGGGCCAATTTCAATGATGGGCTGCTTGGAGGTAGCTTCTTTACTTGTTCCTCCCAAATTCTCAGGTATATAAATTCTACCAGTCCTGGTCATCCATTGTGCTACACCAGATTCTTCCATTTTTGCTTTTCCTTTCCTCCTGGCTTCTGCAACATAGTCCTAGGGTACGATGATGGTCTTAAAGGGCGGTGTGGATGCTACCGTCAAGTGAAGGGAGTGTTTACTTCTACTTCAAATGGAGCAGGTGCAACTGCAGATGTTGTTTTCTACCTCGAACGGGGTTGATGCGGATATTTCAACATCGATTGGTGGTTGTATATGGACCACAATAGGAGTAAGAGTGACCGCATGTTTCTTTGGGTCATCCCTTTCTCGAATAAGCCCAATTAACCCTTCTGGGTCCCATTCTTCATCAGTCTCTATCACATTCACTCCCTCGCCCTTATTTGGTATCAATTAATGTCTGGATAATGTCTTTCAAAGTGCAACATTCATCGATGGTTTGACCTTCATGATAGAGTGGTAGGCATATGTTTTATATGGATTGACCCATTGAGAATAGTTTTCTATGACAACATCGGGAATAGGGGTGACATATCCGGCAGCTTTCAGTCTCTCATATAATTGATTGATAGGTTCAGCAATAAAGGTATATTGCCTGGGCGGCCTGCGGTCAAAATTTGGTCTGGATTTCTGATAGTTTTGGCGGGTTGGTGGTGAGTGGTAATATGTTGGCTGGGTGTTATAAGTATGGTAGGCGGTGATGAGTTGGGGATATCTGGGAGGTGAAGGCTGATATGAAGATAGAGGTGTTTGATACGTAAGAGAAGATTTTGGACCTTGGGCTACCATCAAGTGCCCCTACTTCTCTCTTCTTGGATATACCCCCCCGACTGCAATGCTTTGTTCGTAGCCTGTAATGCCTCAAAATTAATTACCATTCCTCTCTTGATCCCTTCTTAAATTTTCTCCCATAGCTTGATGATGTCGGAGAATTTGTGATTCTCGATAACTTGATGCGAGGCTAGAATTCATAGTTTAACATGTTATATGCCTTACATTTTATGTGCGTTAATGATAAAAACACACGTTTTATGTGCTTAATGGAGTTTATTTCATGTGTAGGTGAATTGGAGATGGAAACCGAGATAAATGGATGCAAATACGTTTAAAATACGCTTAAGAGGCGAAGAGGGAACACCCTGGCGTTAGGGGGGCGTTAGAGACCAAACACCAGGCCTGCCTTGGCCTTAAGGGGGCGTTTGAGCCCAAACGCCCGGGGTCCCAAGTTCGGTCAATTCCGAGTTTAAGTCTTTTCCGGTTGGAATAGAAGTCTCCTACACGTCTAGGGTTTGTCCTAAACATATAAATAGATCCCGAAAACACAACGTGAAGGGGGATTCGAGGAGACGGACGGCAAGACATCAATTTGTACAGATTTTCTTCATTACTTTGTAGTTTCATTATGCAAGTTATTTTAGAGTTGATTCTTATAAACAGTTTAGCTAATTTCTTTAATCTAGGGTTTTGGTGGAACCCGTTGGGGGATGAACTTATTGTGTTATTAATATAGTTCTGATTGGTTGATTAATTTCTATTTGTTCAACTACGTTTTTGTTGTAGTTAATTGAATGGCCATCAAATAGCTGTGCTTATTTAGTATGTATCTACTTGAGAGAGAGTGCATATTTAGGTAGTTGTTTGAACAACATCACTCTCGGAGTATAGATGAAAGTCATAACGAGGGTTTAGAGGTTGGATTAGAGATAACGATACCTCGGGTGCAATCTAAAGTGAACTATAATGCAATCTAGCTAGTGTAACTTGAGAAGGTGCGTCTAGTAAATTATCATAATTACTTGAGAGAGATTTATGGTAGATAGAATATTCATGAT
>ML349501.1:31908-42650 GCA_005239505.1 Nicotiana paniculata | reverse complement strand
AAAGTACATAAAATGCGAGGTAAATAATGCTTAAAATCACGAATTCTAGCCACACATCAACAGAATTACTGATAATAGGAATTACAAAGTAGGAAATACACAAGTAGCTATAATGAACACGGATATATATGTGGGCAACAATAAAAGACTAGGCGGAAAGCATGTAAGTGATGACAGCAATTGGAAACAAGGAATATCAACTTCAACTAACTAGTATGATGGAGGCCTAAGTACAGATATAACAAATAAGAAGGAAGCACATGATCTTTACAAGTTAACAAGTAGAGGCATGAATGACTAGCATGGTGGAAGGCTTGTACCAAGTGCAACAGAATAGATACGACATGAGTGTAATTATAAAAGCAAGAAAATAGGCATGATATTTGCAAGTTAAACATGCAGAAGATATGAACGACACAACAACAATTGATATAGAGATAAATGACAGAACAATAGCGACAAGTCACATCAGATCTGAGATTGCGAAAATAACAGCTCAAGGTAAAGACATAAATATATACACGGGAAAACAGAAAATTCAAACTTCCATAATCGATGCCGAAATCCATCACATCACGTCCGATTGACCTCAAATTTTACACACAAGTCATATTTGACATTACGGACCTGCTCCAACTTCCGGAATTGAAATCCGACCCCGATATCAAAAATTCCACTATCGGTCAAACTTTTCAAAAAATCCAATTTTCGCCATTTCGAGCCAAATTTAACTACGGACCTCCAAATCACAAACCGTACACGCTCCTAAGTCCAAAATCACCCAACGGAGCTAATGGAACCATCAAAATTCCAATCCGAAGTCAAATACTAAAAAGTCAAACTCAGTCAACTTTTTCAAATTTAAAGCTCCCTAGTTGAGAATCATTCTTCCAAATCAGTCTCGAATAACCTGAAAACCAAAACCGACGATTCATATAAGTCAAGATACATCATATGGAGCTACTCACGCCCGTAAATTACCGAGCGAAGTGCAAATGCTCAAAATGACCAGCCGGGTCGTTACAATGCTGGAAATCCATAATATTATTATGGAGTTCCAGTATATTTATACTTGAATTCCATCATAATATACTGGAGTTCCAGCATAATATGTTGGAAGTTCACATGTTAAAAATTCGAACTCCAGTATATTATGCTGGAATATTTTTCGAATTTTGAATAGTGTATTCGTTCAGATTTATATTTACATGAAAGTTACTAAATTTTAATTACTTTTAAAACTGTTACTATTTTTCAATTACAATTTGTAAATCTGACTATCTTTAAACTTCACCCGGACAAATATTTTTGGTGGGCTACAAACATTGGAACGGTCGTGGCAGAAATCACAAGTCGTGGAATTATTGCTTGGCTAATTTTCTGTTTCATTTGTTCTATTTTATCTATTCTTGCTCTTTGGTCCAGCCAAGTAATCTGGTTTCTTTCCCTGAATGGAAATTTCTCCTACAATAATTTGGACTAACTGAAAACAATTTCCAACTCGATTCGGTTACGAAATAAAAGTAATATAACACGAATTATATAACTAAGTAGAACTTAACATAAGAAGGGAATAATAATATTAGAAGAGAGGAATTCTTCTATTTTCAACTGTATAGAATATGTTCATCAGTGAACCTATTTATAGAAATATTTCATTGTTACAAAACTAATCCAAAATCTGTTATCAATACATAACCAATCTAAAACATGTTATGGATACATAACCAATCTAAAACCTGTTATGAATGCATAACCAATCCAAAACCTATTATGGAAGACTGATTCTCCCAAAATTTTGAACTAGATTCTCCCTAGAAAGTGTACAAGACTGATATGACTCCCTTCCACAAATTACTGTTACATTTTGTCAATTTCTGCATTCTTCAGAGGTCTGAGAGAAGGCATGAAGCTAATCTACTGCACATGGTTGTGATGGAGCTGCTTGACACTGATAGACTTATCAATCTTTCTAGCCTGATGATTCAGCACATGGAAAGTGATGTAGATACTTCCAAACCCAAGCATGCTATGCCATAAGATTTCATATTGACTGAGTTGTTTGACAAGATCAACATTGCCTTACCTGAGCTTAAGTTTGGAAACCACAATGACGTTTTGGATGATGTTACCCTCAAACAGTGTGGGTATGAGGATATCAAGGCTAGAGGACCCCCAGGATACTGCTATTCTACCTGGGAGCAGTGGGGCTGCAGAGCTCAGCAAGAGGTTGGAGTTAGTTGTTAAAGAGAATGCCAAGCTTCGTGAAGCCAATAATCAGCTGATAAAGGAAACAAAGCAACTCAGGGAAGAGCTCAGAAGAGATAGGGAAGTTCACGCCCAACAGATTACCACCTTTGTGAAAGCTTTGACCCCTTTCTGCTTCTCACCCATGAACGTGTTCCTTCCCAATGTCCTTAGTTATTTTGCTATTCAAGTAATGTCTTATAAGGCCATAGGATTATTTTGGCACTACTTAATGTCTCCTATTGCTCTGCTTTACTGCTTTGTACTATATTGGATCATCAGCCTAGTCTATTTGCCTTTTCTTAAGCTTGTGTTGTAGCTTGTTTGGCCTTGAATCTTACATTATATGTGCTTAATGTTTAGATTATTTTTCTTATGTATTTGATGATGCCAAAAGGGGGAAGATAAGGTTGGAAGGTTGTGGGTTATTAACATACATGTCTGTCAATATTACTTGTCACTTGTGATTATCTGATTCTTTGATGTGATTACCTGGTTCTGCTGTGTACAAAGTTTGTCATCATCAAAAAGGGGGAAGTTGTTGAGTATTGAAGTTTTGATGATTAACAAAGTATGAGTAAATGTTCAAAGAACCAATTCCTCAACGTAGCTTCTTAACTGTTCTAAAGAACCAGATCCTCAGGAGAATAAGCAGCTCATCATGATTGATACTTGTATGTTTGTACAAGACGGTAACTTTATCTCAAAGTTACGCAGGTCCGAGTTTGGTGGAAGAAGGTTGTTATAAGTAGTACGGGTCGTTGCTCAAGAAGATACGGATAATTCAGTCAGAGACAAAAGTCTCAAAACTTGTGGAATCTTTGGAACAGTAGGAGTCCTATCAAAGAGAAAGCTGACTATGAATAGGACTCCTAGAAGATCTCAAGTTGTGCTTTAAATAGGATCGACTTTGGACTTCTGAACCATCCTTTTACACATCAACTAAAGAGTCATAAGTCGTTTACTTATGTTGAGTACCTGTCTCGTATTCTTCCTGAGTCGGTCTAGTGAATGTGTTTTAGGAAATTGAGTTGTAATCAAGTGTCATAAATAATTAGTGAGTTGGAGTGAGTTTTTTGCTTTACGAATTAGAGTAACTTATAAATTAAATAGGAGTAGGAGGAGTACTGGAGAGTATTTAATTACAGTCTTGTAACTGATACATTTTGGCTCATTGTTCTAGTGGAGTTGGAGTTGAAAATCCTACATTGTAGGTCGTGGTGTTTGCACATTTTCAGTCGGGTGATTTTCCACGTAAAAATTATCGTATTCATTTTATTGCTTGTTTACTTTACACTTAAGGAACACAGTAAAGAACCAAGTTCTTTAGTAATCCATCTGGACACTCAAACTAACACAACATCGTTTGAAATCTACTTTATATCAGTTCAATTTTTCGATCCTATTTTATGTTATATTATCTTAATTTTTAGAATTCATTCTAAATATTATTGACTTTTTCGAGGTGGAATTATTGACAATTCTAAGTACTTTCACGACTAAACATAAAATTAGACAAGCAATCAAGATTTTATTAAGATCATTTTTTTAATTTTAAAATTTTAAATAGGCATGATATACATATAACACGATTTTATTGAACCTTATTAATAGAAAACGGCAGAATAGTTCGGGACTCCCTGAACTTGACAAATTTTGTTTGGCTTCCCCTTAACTTCACATGCTCTTTAATACATCTCTGAACTTGGCAATTGGTCGCTGGCAATCCATCGGAGTGTAACATATGCGCTGTCATATGGATTTTTTTTGTGCATATTAAATTTTTTTAACAATAAAATATATATTTTTATCTTTTTAAGACCACCAACTATTTAAATTATTTTTTTCGTGCTAATATCTGTAAAATGAAATAAAATAAAATTGAAAGATATTATTATGACTATTACTTTTTATTTGGCTAAAGATAATGTTATTTTATTCATATTACTTTTCAATATTTGGTAGGAAAAGAAGTAATATACAGTTAGAACATATTATCATCACATCTAAAAAAAATAAAATAAAAATACGTTGTTGGAACTCCATATATTGGCTAAATCAATATTTTAGTTAAAAACAGTAATCTTCGACCAAATATTTGTGAATTTGTCTCCAAAAAAAATGTATAGCTTAAATAAATAGTCATTGCATGAAAATAAAATAGAAATACACAATATTTTTTCTCCTTGTAGAAAATATACCATTTGAACTTCATTACTTTGGCTAAATTTTCTTTTAATTGGCCAAATATAATGGAGTTTCAACTAACTTTTGCATATTTGGACTGGGAAAAAAAAAAGATAAGAAATATATAGTTGAAACATATATTCATTGTATCTAAAAAGAAAGCACAATTAGGATAAAATATGCAATGTATATTAAGAAGAAACAACGAGAAATACTATTGGAACAAATAATCATTATATTTGATTATGTGGCTATTAATATTTGTAGAATACCCCACTTGGAGGTTGATTTTTTTATTTTTCTTTCCTTCCACGCGCCTAAAAGAGAGTGTGACGCTCTTTGCCATATCAACATTTAGGAGGTCAAGACTACCAAATTTTCAAGTTCAAAGAGGTATTAAAAATAACGTAAAATTTAAGGGGGACTAAATAAATATTGCCAAATTTATAGGGGTCCCGAATATTTCTTCCTTGAAAAACACATGAAAAGTTTCATCCCAGCTTAGTTTTTGACCTTAAAATTCGAAGCTCCAATGCATCGACCAACTTGTAATTAGCTTTACGTACTTGTCGAATTTTCATTAGCTAAATTTCCTTCACATCTAATCACCATATGTTATTGGGTGAACAGTAGGGGTGTTTATCAGGTGGATCAGGCGGATATTTATGTTTAACGGTTTAGTTTATCAATTATCGGTTTATAAATATAATAGTCCGCTAGTCAATTAATAAAATATCGCGCGGATTAATAACGAATTAGTAATTATCTGACGATTTATCGGCTAAATCAAATAATTATAAAACCGATTTAGAAATAAGGGAAAATTTAGGATGTCACCTTCGGATTGCATTCAACTACCATAATGAACATAATCTTGAAACTTATACCTTATTAAACATTTTTTCCTCTCCTCTAAACAAAAAGAAGAAATTGAAAACAGAACATAATCTGGATAACATAGGCATCAAAAGAAACAAGGAATGTATATGAAGCCATATTAAAATTTCTGACACAAAGATTTTTAAGATATCAGCTTGAATTTCCACCTATACAAACAAATGGTTGTGGAAACTCACTTTAAAATTCCAGCAGCTTTAGCTCATTCTGCCACAGAGATCAATTTAGATGATAATTCTTGGGACTGGAGATTCTTTTTTGTCTCTTCTGTCGAAAATCTTTTACTGTGTGCTTGGTCTCCCCTTAAATTTCTATAGATAAGATTATAGGTACTTTATATACGTAGAGGTAAAAATATAAATATAAAATTAACGGATTAATAGTTTATTTTATAAAAAAATTGAATAATTTATCCGTAAATTATTAAATTATTAATTATAAAATCTCAATCGATACACCAATTCCTGACACCAATAAGTTAATTAGGACAATGATTACGGTTCGCAATTTTAATAGCACTAGTGGACAGTGGCGACATGTCAAGAGATATATTTTTGGCGATGACAGTCACGGCGAACTTTCCACGGACAAGACCTTAGTCATTAACGTACGGGTCAAACTTGTACAGAAAAGAAGACTTTTCTTGGTGGTAATGGGCCGTGTATCTTGACTTTTTCTATACATTGACATTTCAAAAAATTTCTACAACACCAGCGTGGAAGAGTAGGTTCATTCAAATCCAGTATTTCGATGCGGATTAGCAAAATTTTGACAAATATTATATCTGAATCTTAATTTTATAAGCGCAATATATTTGTACGAAAAACCTTAAAGGTCAAACTCATTAACTTAAAATCATAATTATTTATATGGTATTATTAATGATAGTGTAAGAAAAACTGTACAGTGACAAAATTGCGTCGTACCATATTGGTAAACACCTAAAATGATAATCGGATACATTAAGCTTCCGCTATATACGAGAACCGCGAAAAGAGGGGACCACCTATAAACACCTAATAGTAAACACCCAATAGTAGATTTTCACTCATATACGTCAACATAACTCCTCTTCTATATGCACATATATAACCCTCTTGAATTTATATTTCCCTCTGTACTCTTCCATTGTTTCCAAACGAATTGGAGGACCATGGCTTTAATCTCTTCTATTATACAAAATGCCAAGTCGCGCGTATCTCTTTCTTCCACTAACGTATCTAGTTATTTCCAGAAAAGAATATGTCTAACACCTAGAGTTGGAGTGATCAGACCCATGTCCGTCTCAACTGTAAATGCCAAAGCTGATGATAGAAAAGAAGCTATTGTAATAGTTGGTGCTGGAATTTCTGGACTTGCTTCTGCTGTTTCACTTCAGAGGTTTATTAACCTCAAAAACTTAATTTCCATCTAAATGATTATATTATTCTTTTTTTATAATGTATTTTAATGATTGTGTGAGTTGTTATTTTTTTAGGTTTGGTATTAGAAGCGTGGTGCTTGAGCAGGCTGAGTCGTTGAGAACTGAAGGAAGCTCAATAACACTTTCTAAAAATGGATGGAAAGCACTTGATGCTATTGGTGTTGGTGATGAACTTAGGAGTCAGTTTCTTGAAATTCAAGGGTATGTTCCTACTACAACTGTTCTGTTTTACCCAAAACAATTGCTAATTTATTTGGTTATATATATCGAGCATTGGCTGGTAGCTGGCTGTGACAGATGTAAGTGTAACACTAATTGCTTCAACTCGAACTCTATATATACATGGAATTTTTTTTTAAATAAATATTTTAGTAAGTCTTGCAAAAATAGGAGTCGAACACCTAACTTAAAATCCTAAATTCGTATCTTATATCAGAGATTTAGGGGCTCAACACAAGAGCTATGCTCCAATTAAATAGAACTATACTGATATTTCAATCTTGATAGAACTATAATTGACAGTGGAGTTGCGTTCGGTGTACAGTAAAGGGCAGCCCGGTGCACTAAGCTCCCGCTATGTGCGGAGTCCGGGGAAAGGTCGGACCACAAGGGTCTATTGTACGCAGTCTTACCGTACATTTCTACAAGAAGCTGTTTCCACGGCTTGAACTCGTGACCTCCAGGTCACATGACAGTAACTTTATAGTTACGCCAAGGTTCCCCTGCTTTTAACTGTTGATGTTATCTGCTTTGCAGGATAGTAATAAGATCAGATGATGGGAAGGAACTGAACGCCTTCGGGTTCAAAGATGAGGACAAAAGGTAATAGTGATGATCTTTTTCCAATTGAGGTGTTTTTCAATGGTAATTTACCATGCAATTCTTATCCTTCTTCTACTGATCCCATGAAAATGGAACAGCCAAGAACTCCGGGTTGTGGAGAGGAGAGTCTTACTTGAAACACTAGCCAGTAAGCTACCACCAGATACTATTTCCTTTTCCTCAAAGTTGGCAAAGATTGAAACAAGTGAAAATGGTAGTAATACCTTACTGCAACTTGAAGATGGAACTCGACTATCTGCTGAGGTAAATCTCCATGCCATTACTGCATAGACATTTTCCTAACTGCCAAATAGACATATTTATCTAGCTTGATCCTGCAACTTCATCCCCTCGTGGACTAAGCTCGTGAAAATTCTTTTTTAATAATGTGTGGCAGTGATACTTGAACTCAGGATCTTTGTGTGCTCTAATATCATATTGAATTGTGCGACTATCTCATCTAAAAGCTTTAAGTTATTAGAGGGTACATTTTTATTGACTTTAATTATATTATCAACACTCTCCACAGGTAGTGATCGCTTGTGATGGCGTCTGGTCACCAACGGCTAGGTGGATGGGATTTCGAGAGCCTAAGTATGCAAGGCATATTGCATATAGAGGACTAGGATATTTCCCTCAAGGACAGCCATATGAATCAAAAGTAAACTACACCTATGGAAGAGGGTTACGAGCTGCATATGTTCCTGCTTCTAAAACCAAGGTCTATTGGTTTGTCATCTGTAACGGCTCATCTCCAGGTATATGCTCCATAGTCTACTATCAGTTCTTCATCTCTGCATTAAACTTAAGGTAATTTTTGGATCACATTTATGTACCGGCTAAAACGTTATAATCATATTGTTTTAGATAGGGGATCATGGTAGCCTAATTGGTTGGTTACCTGAACTTCTACCTTGTTGGTGGGGGCTCAATAACATTAATGTCGGAATACATACACAGGCCCCTAAACTTGCCAATATCTTTTCTTTTGGACACCTCAATTAGGCTTATGACCTATTGGCCATCGACGTCAGTGCAAAATGTGCCTATTAAAGAGACAATCAAGTGAAAAGATCAGACGTGTTAGTTTAAATTTTAGCACTCATTATTCCACCAGTGTGCCAAAAGAATCAGGAGTAAATATGCCTCAGGTGCATATGATAGATTCCAGTTTATGCTCTATTTAGTGTGGGGTTGTTATTACATGTTATTTGACAGCAAATGTTTCCCATGTGATACCAGTTGTTAGTCAAAATATAGTTAAACCAGATTGACAAGTTGGCCAGCACTTTTCTGTTAACAGCCTTCCAACTTTTGAATCTCTTTTGCAGGTCCAAGGATCACAGATCCATCTATTTTGAGACAGCAAGCTAAAGAGCTCGTTAGAGATTGGCCAGTCGCGGACATGTTAACCCTGATTAATTGTACACCAGACGACACATTAACAAGAAATCCCATTTATGACCGATGGCTTTGGCCCTTAATAACTCCTCCACCTTCTATTGGAAGAACTGTGCTCGTTGGAGATGCATGGCATCCAATGACACCAAACATGGGTCAAGGTGCTTGTTGTGCATTGGAGGATTCAATAGTTTTGACAGAAAAACTAGCAGAAGCAATGAAGTCTAAACATATTTCTGTGGAGGATGCATTCAAGGCATATGGAAGTGAAAGATGGCGCCGTGTCTTCCCATTAACAGTAATGGCAAATCGCGTGGGAGCACTGCTGCAGTCTGAGAATACACTCATATGTTCTGTTCGAAATAACATCATTGTGCCTAAGCTGCTTAAGCCCAGAACAATGACAAGACATGCCAATTATGAATTTGAGCATACTAAAAGAAACAAACATTAGTTTTTGAGGAAGGAATACTTAGCAATAGCTTGCTAATATAAGTTTTCCCAAATTACAGTAGGCAGAGTGTGTTAAAGTAGAATCTTGTTTTGTAATTCATTCTTCATATCAAGAAACTTGCTAATAGCTGTACTTATGCTTCTGTATCAGAAACCAGAATATGCTTCAGCATTACAAAAGGGGGAAACCATTCACTATAACACTTTCTTTTATAGCTACACTTTGGGACAATTGTTAATATTTTCCAAAAGCTGCCAGTGGGATGTCACCTATATATATGTTGTATACAGTTCACTAATTTAACATAAGAATCATGATTGATGATGTCTATTCTAGATGAGCAAAGGAACTTCATTCTTTTCATCCTTCAGCTTCATTATTTTCTTGACCTATCGGCTTATCAGTTGGATCTATGTCCTCCTCTTCCAGCTTTGATGTGAAACTGCTTCTGTTGATTTCAGCTTGAGTTACAGAAGTGTTGACTCTGGCAACAATTGAATCAGCTTTATTCACCATAGTAACTGCTGTGCGAGATAGAAATATGTCTTAACAGCAAAATTGATAGTCATAAGCTAATTTTTCTCATTCAGAATAATGGTACCATAGATAACACATTAACCTTTTACTGTCCAATAAAAATGAGCAAAAAATAGAGATAACTCAACTAGAAGCATATAATACAGCAAAAGAACAGTAGAGGAACAATCAATTTCGTCGCCTCAGTACCGAATACTCAAAAATCAAACAACAAATATTTATATGTATGATCATTTCTAGTGAACCCCATGACTACACAAAACTTATGAGCAACCAATATTGCCTATTGAAGAAATACTCTTAACAAATTGTCAAGCAGAAGGCTTCAAAGGCCGGGGGAGGGGGGGGAGGGGGGGGGGTGTTCAATTCAATAAGCTGCAATTTCATCTTAAATGTAGACAATAGAGAACCACCAAAATGGATGTACCTACTACTGAAAAACAAAACAAAACAATAAAAAAGATCTGATTCTTTACAATCTATTTTGTGAAATTATGTTTTCCAAAAACCAGTTGATAAATCCAACTTTAGCCAAAGCCAGATATTCAAGAATATTTATGTAAAAAAAGTCAAACTCAAGAATAAGCAAATGCGTAAACAAATTCAACATAAAAATTCCCATCTTGTTACTACATGATATCAATATTACTCCAAATTGCTACCATTACAAAATCTAAAAAACGAAGTATAACCAAATGGATCAATAAAAATTCAGCTGTACAGAAACAAACCAAATCTACACATCATAACAAACCCTCCCAAAAAAAAAAAAAA
>ML349501.1:0-31882 GCA_005239505.1 Nicotiana paniculata | reverse complement strand
GGGGGGGGGGGGGTTTAGTAAAGATTACCAGGGCTAGAGAAAACCCACAAAATGAAAGCAGAAAGCAACAGTATTAAAGGGATGAGATGAATGGAATTTTCAGCAGATCTGAGTCGATTTCTCTCCTTTTTAGCAACGTGTGATTGGGGGTTGAAAGTTGGCAATTCTTCAGTTTCAGAAGATGTAATTGTTGATTTGAGATTTGGAGAAAAGAACTCGTCAGAAACTCGTGTGGTACTAGATGAACGGTACATGGTTTTTCTTGTAAAGATTACAGAATTGAAAGGAATGGCAAAAAAAAAATTGAGTCTTTGGATTTGGAAGAGAGGAAAAAGGGGTTGTTTTGACTGTTATTTACGCGGGTTCTTGGAGGTTGACAACTTGTAGCGGCAGCGTGGAAATGGATATCTCTGATAGAAAAAGGAAATAATAAGAAAATTGTAGTGGACCTATATATGAGAAATTATCACCGACGGTCCTACATAACGTACTGCGCAGAACATTGTATTTTTTAATATCTCAAAAAAGAAACGGACAAAAACTTATTTTTCGATATTATTTTTGAATGCTATAGCGAAATGTTATTATGGAGAACATATATTATAACATAATATAAAAATTAATTTTGAAAAAATTTAATTTTTATAGAGAAGTGTTATTATATAGAAATATTATTATAAAGAGGTTTGACTGTATAAATTCTAAAAATATATATTTTAGTAGCTCTTAAAAATAATATTGGTTCTCTCTCTCTTTCTCTGCAGCTATTTTGATCGATCGGCCAATTTATATTTTGCCCTAAAAATTTTATTCATCAGTTTAAGTTGACTTAAAATAACAAATAAATTTCTGAGCAAGTTTGATATGATAAATTTAAAATAAAAGTAATAATCTACTATAATCGGTTAGATTGAGTTGATGATGTAAAATTCTTTAGTCTATCAATACATATAACTTGATTCCTATTTTCAAATGCTATTTATTAGTTCAAATGCTTTAGTTTTACAACTTTAATTAAATATTGTCAAAACAATTACTATATCAAAATACTATTCGGTTCTTGAAAATTTACTTTCTTAGTGGATAAGAATAAAATTATCAAAATAATGGATCATTCCTAGGATATAAAGGTTAACCTTTTCTCACTTTTTCTGTTGAGGAGTTACTTTTGGGTAAGGGTTAGATAATGCACTTTCTAAAATGCGGCAACTTTTACTATATTAAGCTGCTATTCAATAAAGTGTAAGGTAAGAACATGTTATTTGGAGAAGAGTATGCCGAGTTCTCACGTGAAAAATCAAGGTAAATTGTTTAGTATAATGTATATAATTTAGATCAACAAACACATGAAAGAATTGCACTTAGACTCTAACATGATTTTAACTTACAAATATGTTGAAAAGCTTACAAGAACTATAACTAATTAATTAATTAATTAATCATCATGTATTTTCAAATTGTTGATAACAATATTTGTTAGTTATTACCTGAAAGCCAACTGAAAATTGATATTTGATCTATCCCTACTATGGTGGAGTGGACCAAGTGATCAAATTAGATCATTAGGATGTTCATTGACCGAATCAGGCAACATGGCAATATTGTTTAATTTTGACCTATCTATATATACTAGTCTTATAACTTTATTTAATCTTGGTTAAAGGACTAATGAAAGATAACTCACCAATACAGGAAAAAATTGATAATTTCTACGCATCAGAGGCAATGTCAATCCCTAAACCTATCGTGTAGCTCATGCAAAAGAGAAGAACAGAAATGCAGAAAGAGAATTTTCTATATTGGAATTGAAAATTAGTTACACTGTAAATGAGAGTACAACTCTATAAAGAAACTTCTAATCAGCTAACCAACTACACAAGTGTATATTAATTAAGTAGCCACTAATTGTATACACTCCTATTTACAACTATAGCCTCTTTGTACATACACTTTGAGTTACTCCTATTTTATCACTCCCCTTCAAGTTCGTGGGTGCAAATACATTCAATACACCTAGTTTGGCAATCAAATACTCATGTTGTGGCCTTCTTAGACCTTTCGTTAATATGTCTGCTTCTTGATCTCTTGATCCCACATATAGAGTCTTAGTCAATCCTTCTTGAACCTTTTGTTTAATGAAGTGACAATCAATTTTTATATGCTTTTCTCTCTAATGGAACACTAGTAGGCTGCAATTTGTAATGTAGCTTTGTTGTCACTATACACAATAATTGGTTGCTCAACCTCTGCCCCCAATTCCTTTAATAAAGTTGTTAATCATACTACCTCAGAAACTGCACTGACCATTCTCCTATACTCATCTTCAGCTGAGCTTTTTGAGACCATATTTTGTTTCTTGGATTTTCAAGAAATTAAGGAATCTCCATACTTGACTAAGTAACCTGACACTGATTTCCTAGTATTAGGACATGATGCCCAGTCTGCATCACAAAAGACCTTCAGCTGATTTGAGCTCTAGATACTCAATAGTATCCCTAGTCCTGGCTCCCTTTTAACATACCTCACCACTCTCATTGATGCATCTCAATGAGATATTTTAGGTTGTTGTAGGGGCTGACTGGGGGTCTGAATTGAGAAGGCAATGTCAGGCCCGGACATGGTTGGATACAACGATTTTCCAATATTGGTTTCCAAAGGAGTCAATGACAGGCCCTGTCAGCTTGTCCAGCTCTGGAGATGTTAGCTTCATATTGGTTTCCAAAAGAGTCCAAGCTGGTTTGGTACCACCAAGTCCCAACTCTGATATAATTTCCAGTGCATACTTCCTCTGGTTGATTAGTATGCCTTTGTTGGACCTGCTGAACTCCATCCCAAGGAAGAATTTCAACTCTACTAAGTCTTTGATTTTAAATGCTTGAAAAGGTTGCTTTAGTGACCTCAATGAGTTACAAATTATTTCCTGTGACCAGCATGTCTTCACATATACAAGTATCATAATAATGTTAGTGCCATGTTGTTTGCTGAATAGAGAATGGTCTAGGCTGATTTGTTGAAAGTGAGACAATCAAGGCCCTCTCTTTGGTTGTAACCCTTAGCGATATAAGACATAGTTCCCAGAAGGTTGATGGCAAGAGGATAAACTGCATAAGAAACATAGTCACTAATAGGATATAAGACATAGTTCCCAGAAGGTTTGTTAGTAACATAATTTGTCAACCAAAGTGGCCCTTTAGACTCACTCAGTGACCTCCTTAGAGGAATGATTGTAGTGTTATGTGCAAGAGAGAACATAGATTCCTCAGCAAATTCAATAGGATGTGAAATTTAGGTGAAAAATCAAACTCCTCATCAGTCTCAACAAGATATTCAGTAGTAGGAGTAGGAGTACAAGTAGAAGTGGAAGGTGAGACATTAGTATCAGTTGAATGAATGGTTTCTGCATCCAATAATTTGTGTTGTAACATGATTAAAGATTGCATCAGTAGGAATATCTTATGTCATGCTATTAGTATCAGAAAATTCATCTGGAAAGGATTCCAAGGATGAATGTCTTGAATGATCCTTGTAAAGTTGAAGTGGAAATACATTCTCTGTGAAAACCATATCTCTATTGACAAAAAATAAGTGCCTTTCCAAGTTATACAACACATAACCTTTGGTGATACTGAATATCCCATGAAGACTGCTTTTACTACTCTGCTTTCAAACTTGTCAATTCTTGGCATAACACTAGCATATCAAAGACATCCTATTGTCCTCAAATGAGTGATAGATGGTTTCTTCCAAAATAAAAACTCATAATCTTTCTAGCAAGTGTTTTTGATGGCAACCTGTTGATCACATATGTTGCAGCTAGAACACAATATCCCCAAAAATTATAGTGGGATATGGCCTTGAAATCTAATTGCCCTTGCAACTTCTAGAAGGTGTATGTGCTTTGTCTAAGCTACACCATTCTGCTGGAGTGTATAAGTTCATGTTCTTTGATGAACTATACTTTCACGACCCCAAAATCCCTAGTCGTGATGGCACCTAACACAACCCGAAAGGTAAGCCAACTAATAATTATCTAATTCATATAATATTAACAAGACAATAAGGTAAAGAAATTATCTAACTTCTATATATTTCCCAAGGACTGGTAGATATCTCATAAGTAAAATGCTCAGCTCGTTCACAGTTCCAGAAAATAGGCATGCTTTTCAAGTATCTTAGTGAAAACTCAAATATTTTATCGATAATGCCAAAATACGTGTAAGTTTGAAAACTATGATTTTTCCCAAAATCCTTTCAACAATAAGTATGATGTTACATTTTCTTTCCAGATAACAAGTAAAAAATACCTCTTTATGCTCACATATCAATGTGTGTAAAAAGTCATGAATGACGTGATACTATATAGCATGAGGAAAATGCATCTCTATCCCTATATGTCATGTGTGCATGCAATGCCATGTATCTCAGAGATGAATCATGTACTCACACTCTCAGAGTACTCAATCTCACTATCTCGCATCCTCTCTCACTATGCTCAATGCTCAGCACACNCCCCCCCCCCCGACTGCGCTCACTGGGGGTGTGTAGACTCCGAAATGGGCTCATTCAGCCAAGCGCTATATTATTGCAGCGTGCAGCCCGATCCAATCTCGTTGCAGCATGCAACCCGATCCATATATATATATATATATATATATATATATAGATAGATATAAGTATCCCTAAGGCTTGTTGTGGCGTGCAACCCGATCCATATACATAAATATATATCCTGAAGTCTTGTTGCGGCGTGCAACCCGATCCATATGCATAAATATAATTAATATATCGTTGTGGCGTGCAACCCGGTCCCATAAAGTATAATAGATATAATATGTTGCGGCATTCAGCCCGATCCCAAAATGTCACTCTCACTCAGGCCCCTGGCCTCACTCAGTCATCACTCTCTCTAGTCTCACTCACGGGCTCACAATATCATGAAACTAGTTCGACAACAATGATATGATGTATCAATAACAACAACTGAGATTGAGATATGATATGAATGCATGAATATGAATGAGTACGAAATATCAATGAAATCAGTGAGATTACAGAAAGAAACGACCACTATGGGTCCAAGCAACATCAACATGAAGCCTAAGCATGATATTTAGCATGACTGACAGCTCAATTACTTTATCACATGGTGAAAATACAAATATGAACAAACTAGGGCCATTGTATAGTGTCATGGAAGCAACAAAGTCCTAATTCACATGGTGCATGCCCACACGTCTGTCACCTAGCATGTGCGATACCTCAATATCAATCACATACGTACTGCGGGGTTTCATACCCTCAGCACTAAGTTAAGAAGAGTTACTTACCTCAAACAAGCCAATTCCAATATCGAGCAAGCCAAGTGATGCTCCAAAAATGCCATCTCGCGTGTTCCGACCTCCTAACGGCTCGAAACTAACCAAAAACAACTCAAATACATCAAACAATGCTAAAGGAGTCAATCCCAATCGAAAAAGGTCGAACCTTTAATCAAAAGTCCAAAATCAGCCAAAAAGCTCAATCCGGGCGCGCACCTTGGAACCCGACTAAATTTACAAAATCCAACAATCCATTCAATTACAAGTCCAACCATACTAGTTTCACTCAATTCCGACTCCAAATCGATGTTCAAAACTCAAAAGTTCATATAATAAAATTTTTAGCCAAAACCCCCAATTTTCTCTTTAAAAATTCATCAACCAAAGCTAAAATCAAATCTATATTCATGAAATATAACCAAACTGAGTAGAGAACACTTACCCGAATTCATATGGTGAAAATCTCTTCAAGAATCGCCTCAATCCGAGCTCCATAGCTCCAAAAATATAAAAATAGCCGAAATCCTCGAAATGGAGTACTTTATAATCTGCCCAGGCATTTCTCTATGCTATCGTGGACAAACTAAGGCGATAACAAAGCAAAAAAAGTTCCAGCCCTTTCTTACTCTATGCGATCGCGGTCATTCTCCCGCGATCGCGAAGAACAAATCTTTTTCCAACAGTCTTCTCCAACTTTTCCGGATAGCCTCTAGTATAATGGTCATAACTTTTTATAAAAAAAAACTCCAAATTACAATTGGTTTGATTTTTTTGAAAACTAGACATCTATAGGTACAACTTTCATTTTTGGATCATCTATAAATTCCTTATAGATTGTGAGAAATAAGCTTCCAAAATCGGGTCAGTGCAGCAGAATATTTCCTCTACGCGATCCCGAAATGTCTTCCGCGATCGCGAAGCACTGGCCGTTATTTTCCATTTTTCTCTTTGCTATCACGGCTAGAACCATGTTATCGCACTGTACACCCATGTAGCTGAAAATCAGCAACTACAAATGGCCTAGAAATTGTCTGAAACCAACCTGAAAGTCACCCGAACCCCTCGGGACCCCGTCCGAACATACCAACAAGTCCCATAACATAACACGGACCTATTCGGGGCCTCAAAACACATATAACAATATCGAAACGACGAATCACACCTCAATCCGAAATCAATGAAGTTTGTAACTTCAAATTTCCACAATTGATGCCGAGACCTATCAAATCACGTCTGATTGACGTCAAATTATGCACACAAGTCATATTTGACATTACGAACATGTTCCAACTTCCGGAATCAGAATTCGACCCCGATATCAAAAAGTCCACTCCCGGTCAAACTTTCCAACTTTCGCCATTTCAAGCCAACTTCTACTACGGACCTCCAAATCACAATCCGGATGCGCTCTTAAGTCCAAAATCACCCAACGGAGCTAACATAACCATCAAAAATCCAATCCAAGGTCAAATACTAAAAAGTCAAAATTGGTCAACTCTTTCAAGTTAAAGCTTCAACAATGAAATTCATCCTTCCAGACCGATTCCGAATAACCTGAAAACCAAAACCGACGATTCACCTAAGTCATTTATCATACGGGGATACTCATGCCCGTAAACTACAGAGCGAAGTGTAAATTCTCAAAATGATCGATCGGGTCGTTACATTCTCCCCCACTTAGACATACGTTCGTCCTCGAACGTGTCAAGAGTTGTTCTCAAAGCCATCAAACCGCAGTGTAACTTCACCATGCACATACCCGGGGGTGATCCCACGTCAACTTATCCCATATAGACCCGATAACAGAACATAACTGAAGATCATTACTCCAAACTTAGCCCATAAGCCTTAGAATCAAATTTCCAACATCCGGAATTTCTATAAGATCAGAATCTCGCATCTACACACTATATAAGTCTGAACAAGTCGTATCAAGCTTCACCATAACCCAAGATGTAATCACATGATCTGCCGCTAACTCAAATACTGACAGCGATAATTCCAATCACAGTTGCTGCTACAAAAAACCCAATACCGATAAAAGTTCTGATATCAAACAAAGCCTCATTCAACCTACCATAGAGTTGTCCTAATTCTCCGAGTCCTTCCCGAATTTCCTTCAAATTGATACTTATCCTCGCTCATAATACCAAAGTCCTCAACCAAAACTCATCACGCGAGATCCTATCATAAAACCACGCCGCCCTAAGGACCATAAGTCGCTGAATTCCCTCTTAAGCACCCCAATGCACCACAACTAAGACACCCACTCTAAAGAGACCTTATGTGAATCTAAAATTGTTTTTCTTGACCTTCTTGATACTGAAATGTATAATCCACAATGATATAGAAATCCCGCGAGTCTCGACACCATCCAATATAAATCTCAGATTCTAGCCATATACCAATCCGCAAAATTCTCAATTGCCATATATAAGTCTTGAATCCATTATAACCTTCTCGAGAATCATCCACTCTGCTCGAATCTCAATTGCACCGCCCAAATAGGCCAAACGACATGTGCCCCATTAGCGATATCACCCAAAGAAGTAATCCTACCTCAACGTAACCAATCAAATTCTTACTCCATGCACACTACATTCTTCGCGAATAACCAATCAATTATTCCATGTTTCCTATATACTCATAAAGTGGTATAACTCATGCATCCTCTTCAAAACCAATGTTTGCAAGTCATAACTGATTCACAAGTATACCTCAAACCAAAATTAATAATACACATAACTGTGCAATCAACTTATCAATGGCAGAATCCCCCACTTGGCTCAAAGCCATAGATCAAAATGCACAATAACCCATAATGCCCATACTCTATTACTACCATAATATCGTAGTGAGATTCAATTGAATCCTTCATAAGCTCATGTAACACAAACTATCTAGTATCTCAAATCATTTGCAAATCTCGCATTCACCCTTGTAACAGTCAAGCCAACCTCCACAAGTGGTCCCAACCAAAATTGCAACACATATAATTCACTGGTAAAGGAGAACTCCCCACAAAACAACACAAGGATCACACAACCTCAGGACACTCCGCTGGAGATAGCCCACCTGCTTTGCCTTAAACTGACATCTCTTCATACTCTTTCCATAACCACCACTACTACGCAATCGCCCAATCTTCTTGAGTGTGAGCTCATAACAAGACATGAAAGTCTACCTCACTCTACAACTAAACAACATAAGAGATCCCTCAACACACCCAATAGTCCTTGCTACATCTCAAGTAAGCTCTTCTCGTCATATTCGAACAATCTGAACATATCTCGCAATCACATCATTCTCACCATATAGTCATCCAATCACATATCCAACTAATAGGGACACTGTCACACCTCTTTTTCCCCACAACCCTATTATGTGGTTGAGTTAGAAGAGTTTTTTCAATTAAAGTGACGTTTTGAAAAGGGATTATTTATTATTTGGAGTCGCCACTTGGAATTGAGATTTGGTGTTCCAAGTCACCTTTATTGAGTCCCTTACCAAAAGGAAGATTTGACTCCTAATTCATGGTCTACGAAACAGAAGGCTGAGTAAGGAATTCTGATAACCGAGGGGAAGGTGTAAGGCACCCCTCACCGTGGTTCTAGCATGGTCGCTTTATTGACTAATGTAAGGCTTAAATCTATTTTTATCTATTCTTGTATTATATTGATTATGGCTTATTCATTACCGCTTAATTAATTATTATATTTTATTAATTGTGTTTATCAAGATGCGGCACGCACACAAGGTACTACTTTGAATCAAAATGTTAAACCAAGATACGGAATGTACACATGGTTATAACATAATTATTTTAAATTTAAAGGCGTCGAGACGCAGAATACGCACATGACCCTTTTATTACTTAAGCATATCAATTCAAGGTTCAGGTATGAACACATGGGCTAATATTTAAAGTGTATCTATAGTTTTTCAAGTGTTTTAGAGTATTTCAATTATGTTTATCTCTTTCATATTCAAGATACATATTTGTATATTTTATTTTTTTTTATTTTTTATTTGGACGAGTCTAGAAATAATTCATGGCTCATTTCGCTGCCTCGTAATTATTTGCGCTTCTACCTTTTTAACTGATGGAATAAGCCCGAAATACCATTTGACTCACTTTCTTTTAGTTAACTCTAAACTCAAATTTATTCCCCTTATTTTCCACTTACTAATGGGCTATATTAGTTCTGACACATGACAAATTAACATGAAATAAAATTATATCCATTAAACTATATGCCATGACATGCTCAAAGATTAATAACACAATAAAGTTAAATAAATGAACTAAATATCCAACAAATATGAATGACTAAATATAACAATGTATTTTGAAGTTTTAAAATGTAAACATAATTAAGACAAAAAAGAATTAACAATGTAGTAGAACAAAAGTAATGAAAATATTTACTTAACTAAACTAAAAAATATCTTGACACAATTAAAAATCAAGGAATTATCAGAATATTTTGGATTTATTCTTTTGGATACTGTTACATGAAATTTGAGTTATTTAATTAAACATCATATCAAATTATAAATAAATGAACTAGAACGATGCTTGCGTTAAAACTCAATTGTAGGAATATGTAATTCTATACTAACTTTATTGTTTTTTGAACTAATAGGATACTAGCCACATTCAAGTATTCTGCCTTACCATAATTATATGAGTCAATTCTAGAACTATTCAAAGTAAGTAAAACTAAATTACACCAAACTTATCACTAACTTAGTTACCATGATGCTAGTTCAATGGCGAAGAATTTTTTTTTTTTAATCCTAAATGGAGAATAAAGACATAACAGATCTGTAAAGAATTACAAAAATAAAGACAATAACTAGAATTGGCAGGAATGAACTCACACATTAACTAGGACTTAACCCAAGAAGTATTTTTTTTGACAAAATTTAAACGATTTTTATCAATTAATTATGACTTACACTTTTCATGAAAATTATAGCAAGATAATAGATTCGAACTAAAATTTAAAAGTTAGGAACATACAAAAATATAAATTGCAAAACATACACACATTAACAATAAGAAAAGAAGAAGAAACAAACATCACTTAAAATACAAAGAAAAGTGAAGTAACAATTAAACTTCATGAACTAACATCATACATTCAAAAATACGTTACATTAAACTAGCAGAAGAATATAATTGTTACCTTTTATGAAACTTCCAAAGGGCAAAGGTAACAACTATAATCTACTCGCTTGAATCCGCGAACTCAAAATCTGAAATGACGGTTCAATCTCCGACTCCAAACAAAGCAACTCCACTGAATAACTATTTTTTAAAGCCAACTTCTTACTCTAAAAGAAAAGTGTTATTTTTTCTTTGTTGCTGATTTTTTTCTCTATATGATTGCCTTCTTTCTTTTTCTCTTACTCAATTCACTTGTCTTTTTTTTTCTCTGTCTTCCTCCCTCTCTTTCTCGTTGTTACTTCCTCTCCTTCAAAATGAAAGAATCTTAGTCCCCTCTTTTTTTTTGTGCCCAAGAGTTTTTCTTTTTTAAAGGGGATTCTAGGTGATATGGGATTAGGAGACGTGGGGGAGTGGGTAATGGGAGTTGAGAGATATGAGGGTGTGGGAGTTTTAGGCTAAAAATTTGGGATTATGGGATTAGGATTATAAAAAGAATAAATTAAGATAACAATATAAACGTTTACGTTACTATCTTTATGCTAAACCAAAGTTTCAAAAAAATCAGATCTCATTCATGTTAACAAACTTAATCTCTTTCACGTTAATCTCTTTCTTTCTTTATTTTTTTAATTAATTTTCTTTTTGTTTTTCTTTTTTATAAGATAAATTAAATTATAAAAATAAGAAGATTAACAATATTTCTAACAACATAGGGAAGCTAAATATTTACATTTACTTTAAATGATACTAAAAAAATTCCATAACTTACTTATTAAAATTCTAAATAAAAGAAACCGAATATTAATTTTTGTGAATTTTATTTTCTCTTGTAAATAGAAGTAAAACTTATGCTCTAAGAAGTTGAATATTTTTTGTAGCATTTAGTTTAAATTAATTTTTCTTTTTAAATAAAACCTATTAAGAGCAAGATGAAAGTTCAAAATATCAAGATTAGACCTAAAAGAAATATTTACACTAAAATAGTATAGAATTTGGGTGTGGTAAAAAATTAGTTGTTCACAGACACCAACGGACATATAAGTCCCAAAAGCACGTGCTCAACAATCGAAATCTTTGTGCTCAAGCTAAAGTCAAAACCCGCCCTCAAGTCCTCCAAACTGGCCTATCGTCAGTATGCCAAAATCACATCTCCCACCTCAACCATGGAAGTACAAGCCGTCAATGCAAAGCTGATACCGAGTGATCATGTGCGCAAGTGAATGCATGGAAGGAATTCAAAGGGTTATGCTTCAAGCTGAATCAATGTTGCACGATAAGATAAGAAAGATGGGAAGTTGTAACGACCCAACCGGTCGTTTTGAGAATTTGCACTTTGTTTGGTTGTTTGAGGGCATGAGTAGCTCTGTATGACGTATTATGACTTTTGTGAATCGTCGATTTTGGTTTTCAGGTTATTCGAAATTGATTTGGAGGAATGATTCTCAACCAGATGCTTTAAATTTGAAAGGGTTAACCATGTTTTGACTTTTGAGTAATTGACCTCAGATTGGATTTCTGATGGTTTTTTTTTGCTCCGTCGGGTGATTCTGGACTTAGGAGCGCATCCTGATTGTGATTCGGAGGTCCGTAGTAAAGTTTGGCTTGAAATGGCGATAGTTAGAATTTTGGAAAGTTTGACCGGGAGTGGAATTTTTGATATCGAGGTCAGATTCCGGTTCTGGAAGTTGGAGAAGGTTCGTAAGGTCAAATATGACTTGTGTGCAAAATTTGAGGTCAATCAGACGTGAATTGATAGGTTTCGGCATCGGTTGTGGATGTTGAAGTTTCAAAGTTCAATGATTTTGAATTGAGTTGTGATTCGTCTTTCGATGTTGTTATATGTATTTTGAGGCCTCAAGTAGGTTCATGTTATGTTATGGGACTTGTTGGTATGTTTCGACAGGGTGCCGAGGGGCTCGGGCGTGTTTCAGATCGATTTCGGACCATTTTTCTTCATGTTGCTATTGTTGAGGAGCTGCTGCTTCTGGTGTTCCGCACCTGCGACTGATATTGCGCAGGTGAGATGGCCGCAGATGTGAGGTTTCATTGAGGAGTGAATATCTGCAAGTGCGGAGGTAATCACACAGAAGCGCGCCCGCAGATACGGTCATAGCCATCGTAGAAGCGGCCTATCTCGCAAATGCGAGCCCTTTTCCGCAAAAGTGAAGGTCGCAGATACAACCACCTATCCGCAGATGCGAAAGTGCTGGGCAGAGTTATAAAAATCAAGGTTTTGGTTCTTTCTTCATATTTTAAGATGTGGGACTCGAATTGAGGCGATTTTTGGAGCAAATTTCGTCACAAGGCTTGGGGTAAGTGTTCTCTACTCGGTTTTGATTACATTTCATGATTCTATATTCTTTTTTGGCAATTAGTTGTTGAATCTTAAAGAGAAATTGGGGGTTTTGGCCTAAAGTTTCATAATATGAATTTTTGAGTTTTGAACATTAATTTGGAGTTTGAGTAAACTAAGTATGGTTGGACTCGTAATCTAATGAGTTGTCGAATTTTTTTAGTTTTGTCGGGTTCCGAGGTGCGAGCCCGGGTTTGGCTTTTGGGCCAATTTCGGGTTTTGATTCAAGATTTGACCTTTTTAATTTGGGATTGGTTCCTTTAGCATTGTTTGATGTATTTGAGTTGTTTTTGGTTAGTTTCGAGCCATTCGAAGGTCGGAACGCGCGAGATGACATGTTTGGAGCATCGCTTGGCTTGCTCGGTATTGGAATTGGCTCGTTCGAGGTAAGTAACTCTTCTAAACTCAGTGTTGAGGGTATGAAACCCTGAATTACGCGTTATGAGATTGGTGTTGAGGTGACAATCATGCTAGATGACGGACGTATGAACTTGCACCCTGTAAATTGGGACTCTGTTGTTCCCATGGCACTGTATAGTGGCGCTAATTGTGTTGATACCTGTGTTTTCACCATGTGATATAGTAATTGAGTTGTCAATCATGCTAGATATCATGTTTAGACTTATGTCGATACTGTTAGGACCCACTAAGGTCATTTCTGTTGTTGAGTTATCTGCTTTCATTGTTTAATATACTCGGTCATACGCATTCATATACATATCACATCTCAGTCTCTGATGTTATTTATTAATACATCACATCATTATATTCAGTCTAGTTTCATGACATTGTGAGCCTGAGAGAGAGAGAGAGACTGGAGATATTGATGAATGAGTGAGGCCGAGTGCCTGATTGTGAGGATATTTATGGGATCGCGTTGCACGCCGCATCATGTTTATTTATGGGATCGGTCTGCATACCGCAGCATGTTTATTTATGGGATCGGGTTGCACGCCGCAGCATGTTTCATTGATTATGCCATGATTGGGTTGATATAGCGCTTCGTCTGACGGAGCCCCTCCGTAGTCTATATACACCCCCAGTGAGCGCAGGTACCTACCGAGTCCAAGTGACGAGTGATTAGGAGGACTAAGTGATTGTGAGGAGTGAGTGACTGGGAGGACTAAGTGAATTGATACTCTTGCATAAGATTTTATCACTGGGTTGCATCACGTTTGATATGCACATTTGACATACATGCATAGAGATGCATTTTTCCTCATGCTATATACTATCACATCACTCATGAATTTTTACACATATTGATAAGCAAGTATAGAGCAGTGTTTTTGCACTTGTTATTTGGAAAGAAAATAAAACTTCATACTTATTGTTGAAAGGATTTTGGGAAAAATCACAGTTTTTAAATCTACGTGTATTTTTGGCAAAAGAATTGAGTTTTCACTGAGATATTTCAAAAGCATGCCTATTTTATGGAACTGTGAACGAGTTGAGCATTTTACATCTGAGATACCCCTTTTACTACTTGTATTATATTGTTATAAACTGTTGTTGAATACCGGTATTGGACCCGACCTTGTGATAGCTCGTCACTACTTTCAACATAAGGTTAGATTTCTTATTTACTCAGTAAATGGGGTCGGTTGTAGTGATACTACACTCCTCCACATTGCAGTTTTATTGACTTTTTAAAGAGAAAACCCCCTATTCGCAACATGTTCCACACACCGGTAGGAAATATACACCTTGAATCATGGTAGTAACCATTGAAAACTCTTCGAAATCCATTAGCACATAATCAAGCCATCATAACTAAATCTCTCTAACTCAACCAAGCCACGCAGGCTTCCCAAAACCCAAGAGCATTTCCATGAAGCACCTCTAGGAACCCACCACATCATAAGCACCCATAGAACCGATCATGTCCATTACCGTGCTAATCCAACCTACCATCAAGCTATCCTAATTCTCCGAGTCCTTCCCGAATTTCCTTCAAATTGATACTTCTCCTCGCTCATAATACCAAAATCCTCTACGAAAACTCACCACACGAGATCCTATCATAAAACTACATCGCCCTAAGGACCATAAGCCGCTGAATTCCCTCTTAAGCACCCAATGCACCACAACTAAGACACCCACTCTAAAGAGACCTTATGTGAATCTAAAATTATTTTTCTTCACCTTCTTGATACTGAAATGTATAATCCACAATGATATAGAATTCATGCGAGTCACGACACCATCCAATATAAATCTCAGATTCTAGCCATATACCAATCCGCAAAATTCTTAATTGCCACATATAAGTCTTAAATCCATTATAACCTTCTCGAGAGTCATCCAATCTGCTCGAATCTCAATTGCACCGCCCAAATAGGCCAAATGACATGTGCCCCATTAGCGCGATAGCACCTAAAGAAGTAATCCTACCTCAACGTAACCAAGCAGACTCTTACTCCATGCCACCACATCCTTCACGAATAACCACTCAATTATTCCATGTTTCCCATATACTCATAAAGTGGTATAATTCATGCATCCAGAGATTCCTTTGCTTAATTCATCCTCAAAACCAATGTCTGCAAGTCATAACTGATTCACAAGTATACCTCAAACCGAAACCAATACAACACATAACCATGCAATCAACTTATCAATGGCAGACTCCCCCACTTGGCTCAAAGCCATAGATCAAAACACATAATAACCCACATTGCCCACACTCTATTACTGACATGATACCGTAGTGAGATTCAACTAACTCTTTCATAAAATCATGTAACACAAACCATCTAGTATCTCAAATCATCTGCAAATCTCGCGTTCACCCTTGTAACAGTCAAGCCAACCTCTACAAGCGGTCCCAACACAAATTACAACACATATAATTCACTAGTAAAGGAAAACTCCCTGCAAAACAACACAAGGATCACCCAACCTCAGGACACTCCGCTGGAGATAGCCCACCTGCTTTGCCTCAAAATGACATCTCTTAATACTCTTTCCATAACCACCACTACTACGCAATCGCCTAATCTTCCTGAGTCTGAGATCATAACCAAACATGAAAGTCTACCTCACTCTACAACTAAACAACATGAGAGATCCCTCAACACAACCAATAGTCCTTGCCACATCTCAAGTAAACTCTTCTCGTCATATTCGAACAATCTGAACATATATCGCAATCACATCATACTCACCACATAGTAATCTAATCACATATTCTACTAATAGGGACACCAACATACATATAAGTCCCAAAAGTATGTGCTCACACAATCGAAAACTCTATGCTCAAGCTACAGTCAAAACCCCGCCACAAGTCTTCCAAACTGGCCCATTGCCTGTATGCCAAAATCACATCTCACACCTCAACCATGGAATCACAAGCCATCGACGCAAAGCTGATACCGAGTGCTCATGTGCGCAAGCGAATGCGTGAAATAAATTCAAAGGTTTATGCTTCAAGCTGAATCAATGTTGCACGATAAGATAAGAAAGATGGGAAGTTGTAACGACCCAACCGGTCATTTTGAGCATTTGCATTTTTCTTGATTGTTTGAGGGCATGAGTAGCTCTGTATGACGTATTATGACTTGTGTGAATCATCGATTTTGGTTTTCAGGTTATTCGAAATTGATTTGGAGGAATGATTCTCAACCAGATGCTTTAAATTTGAAAGGGTTGACCATGTTTTGAATTTTGAGTAATTGACCTCAGATTGGATTTCTGATGGTTCTTTTTGCTCCGTCGGGTGATTCTGGACTCAGGAGCGCATCCTGATTGTGATTCGGAGGTCCGTAGTAAAGTTTGGCTTGAAAGCGATAATTAAAATTTTGGAAAGTTTGACCGGGAGTGAAATTTTTGATATCGAGGTCGGATTCCGGTTCTGGAAGTTGGAGAAGGTTCGTAAGGTCAAATATGACTTGTGTGCAAAATTTGAGGTCAATCAGACGTGAATTGATAGGTTTCAGCATCGGTTGTGGATGTTGAAGTTTCAAAGTTCAATGATTTTGAATTGAGGTTTGATTCGTCGTTTCGATGTTGTTATGTGTACTTTGAGGCCTCAAGTAGGTTCATGTTATGTTATGGTACTTGTTGGTATGTTTGGACGGGGTACCGAGGGGCTCAGGCGTGTTTCCGATCGATTTCAGACCATTTTTCTTCATGTTGCTATTGTTGAGGAGCTGCTGGTTCTGGTGTTCCGCACCTGTGATTGATATTGCGCAAGTGCGATGGCCGGCAGATGTGAGGTTTCATTGAGGAGTGAAGATCCACACGTGCGGAGGTAATCACGCAGAAGCGCGACTGTAGATGCGGTCATGGCTATCATAGAAGTGGCCTGTCTCGCAAATGCGAGCCCTTTTCCGCAAAAGCTTAGGTTGCTTATGCAACCACCTATTTGCAGATGCGAAAGTGCTGGGCAGAGTTATAAAAATCGAGGTTTTGGTTCTTTATTCATATTTTAAGATGTGGGACTCGGATTGAGATGATTTTTGGAGCAAATTTCGTCACAAGGATTGGGGTAAGTGTTCTCTACTCGGTTTTGATTACATTTCATGAATCTATATTCATTTTTGGCAATTAGTTGTTGAATCTTAAAGAGAAATTGGGGGTTTTGGCCTAAAATTTCATAATATGAATTTTTGAGTTTTGAACATCAATTTGTAGTTGAATTTGAGTGAAATTAGTATGGTTGGACTCGTAATCTAATGGGTTATCAGATTTTTTGAGTTTTTTCAGGTTCCGAGGTGCGGGCCCGGGTTGGGTTTTTTGGCCAATTTCGGGTTTTGATTCAAGATTTGACCTTTTTAAATTGGGATTGGTTCCTTTAGCATTGTTTGATGTATTTGAGTGGTTTTTGGTTAGTTTCGAGCCATTCGAAGGTCGGAACACCGTATTTCTGGAGCATCGCTTGGCTTGATCAGTTATGGAATTGGCTTGTTCGAGGTAAGTAACTCTTCTAAACTTAGTGTTGAGGGTGTGAAACCCTGAATTACATGTTATGAGATTGCTATTGAGGTGACACATATGCTAGATGACGCGCGTATGAGCTTGCACCCTGTGAATTGAGACTCTGTTGTTCTCATGGCACTGTATAGTGGCGCTAATTGTGTTGATATCTGTGTTTTAACCATGTGATATTCTAATTGAGCTGTCAATTATGCTAGATATCATGTTTAGACTTATGTCGATACCGTTAGGACCCACTGAGGTCATTTCTGTTGTTGAGTTATTTGCTTTCACTGTTTAATATACTCAGTCATACGCATTCGAATACATATCATATCTCAGTCTCTGTTGTTATTTATTGATACATCATATCATCATATTCAGCCTAGTTTCTTGACATTGTGATCCTAAGAGAGAATGAGAGATTGGAGAGATTGATGAATGAGTAAGGCCGAGGGCCTTATTTGTGATGATATTTATGGGATCGCACTGCACGCCGCAACATGTTTATTTATGAGATAGGTCTACACACCGCAACATGTTTATTTATGGGATCGGGCTGCACGCCACATCATGTTTCACTGATTATGCCATGATTGGCTAGATATAGCGCTTGGGCTGAAGGAGCCCATCCGGAGTCTATATACACCCAAGTGAGTGCAGGTACCTACCGAGTGCGAGTGCCGGGTGACGAGTGATTGGGAGGACTAAGTGACTGTGAGGACTGAGTGACTAGGAAGGCTGAGTGAACTGATACTCTTGCTTAAGGTTTTATCACTGAGTTGCATTGCGTTTGCTATGCACACTTGACATACATGCTTAGAGATGCATTTTTCCTCATGCTATATAGTATCACGTCATTCATGACTTTTTACACATATTGATATGTGGGTATAGAGAGGTGTTTTTGCACTTGTTATTTGTAAAGAAAATAAAACTTCTTACTTATTATTGAAAGGATTTTGGGAAAAATCACAGTTTTTAAACCTACATGTATTTTTGGCAAAAGAATTGAGTTTTCACTGAGATAGTTCAAAAGCATGCCTATTTTCTGGAACTGTGAACGAGTTGAGCACTTTCCTTCTGAGATACCCCTTTTACTACTTGTATTATATTGTTATGAACCGTTGTTGAATACTAGTATTGGACCCGACCTTGTGATAGCTCGTCACTAATTTCAACCTAATGTTAGATTTTTTATTACTCAGTACATGGGATCGATTGTACTGATACTACACTCCTGCACATTACAGTGTTATTGACTTTTTCAAGAGAGAATCCCTATTTGAAACATGTTCCACATACCGATAGGAAATATACACCTTGAATCATGGTAGAAACCATTGAAAACTCTTTGAAACCTATTAGCACATAATCAAGACATCAAAACTAAATCTCTCTAACTCAACCAAGCCACGCAGGGTGCCCAAAACCCAAGAGCATTACCACGAAGCACCCCTAGGAACCCACCACATCATAAGCACCAAGAGAACCGGTCATGTCCATTACCGTGCTGATCCAACCTACCATCAAGTTATCCTTATTATTTGAGTCCTTCCCGAATTGACTTCAAATTGATACTTCCCCTCGCTAATAATACCAAAATCCTCAACCAAAACTCACCACACGAGATCCTATCATAAAACCACACTGCCCTAAGGACCATAAGCCGCTGAATTCTCTCTTAAGCACGCCAATGCACCACAACTAAGAAACTCACTCTAAATAGACCTTATGTGAATATAAAATTGTTTTTCTTCACCTTCTTGATACTGAAATGTATAATCCACAATGATATAGAAATCCCGCGAGTCTCGACACCATCCAATATAAATCTCCGATTCTAGTCATATACCAATCCCTAAAATTCTCAATTGCCACATATAAGTCTTGAATCCATTATAACCTTCTCGAGAGTCATCCACTCTGCTAGAATCTCAATTGCACCACCAAACTAGGCCAAACGACATGTGCCCCATTAGCGCGATATCATCCAAAGAAGTAATCCTACCTCAACGCAACCAAGCAAATTCTTACTCCATGCACACTACATCCTTCACGAATAACCACTCAATTATTCCATGTTTCCCATATACTCATAAAGTGGTATAATTCATGCATCCTCCTCAAAACCAATGTCTGCAAGTCATAACGGATTCACAAGTATACCTCAAACCGAAACCAATACAACACATAATTGCGTAATCAACTTATCAATGGTAGACTCCCCCACTTGGCTCAAAGCCATAGATCAAAATGCACAATAACCCACAATGCCCATACTCTATTATTGCCATAATACCGTAGTGACATTCAACCAAATCCTTCATAAGCTCATGTAACACAAACCATCTAGTATCTCAAATCATCTGCATATCTCGCATTCACCCTTGTAACAGTCAAGCCAACCTCTACAAGCGGTCCCAACCCAAATTGCAACACATATAATTTGCTGGTAAAGGATAACTCCCTACAAAACAACACAAGGATCACCCAACCTCAGGACACTCCGCTGGAGATAGCCCACCTAATTTGCCTCAAACTGACATCTCTTCATACTCTTTCCATAACCACCACTACTACGCAATCGCCTAATCTTCCTGAGTTTGAGCTCATAACAAGACATGAAAGCTTACCTCACTCTATAACTAAACAACATGAGAGATCCCTCAACACACCCAATAGTCCTTGCTACATCTCAAGTAAACTTTTATCGTCATATTCAAACAATCTGAACATATCTCGCAATCACATCATACTCACCACATAGTCATCCAATCATATATCCTACTAATAGGGACACCAACGGATATATAAGTCCCAAAATCACATTCTCACACAATCGAAATCTCCATGCTCAAGCTACAGTCAAAACCTGGCCTCAAGTCCTCCAAACGTGCCCATCTTCAGTATGCCAAAATCACATCTCGCACCTCAATCATGGAATCACAAGTCGTCGATGCAAATCTGATACCGAGTTCTCATGTGCACTGCGAATGTAAGGAAGGAATTCAAAGGGTTATACTTCAAGCTGAATCAATGTTGCGATAAGATAAGAAAGATGGAAAGTTGTAACGACCCGACGAATTGTTTTGATTATGTGTAATTTGCTCGGTTGTTTGAGTACATGATTAGCTCCATATGATGTATTATAACTTATGTGATTCGTCAATTTTGGTTTTCTGGTTATTTAGAATTGATTTGGAGAAATGATTCTCAACTAGATGTTTTAAATTCAAAAGGGTTGACCAAGTTTGGAATTTTGAATAATTGACCTGAGATTGGATTTCTGATGGTTCCGTTAGATCCGTTGGGTGATTTTGGTCTTAGCAGCGGGTCCTGATTGTGATTTGGAGGTCCGCAGTAAAGTTTGGCTTGAAATGGTGAAAGTTAGAATTTAGGAAAGATTGACTAGGAGTGGACTTTTTGATATCGGGGTCAGATTTCGATTCTAGAAGTTGGAGCAGGTCTGTAAGGTCAAATGTGACTTGTGTGAAAAATTTGAGGTCAATCGGATGTGATTTGATAGGTTTCGGCATCGGTTGTGGATGTTGAAGTTTCAAAGTTCAATGATTTTGAATTGAGGTGTGATTCGCTGTTTCGATATTGTTATGTGTATTTTGAGGCCTCCAGTAGGTTCGTGTTATATTATGGGACTTGTTGGTATGTTTGGACGGAGTCCCGAGGGGCTTGGGCGTGTTTCGGATCAATTTCAAACCATTTTTCTTCATGTTGCTATTGCTGAGGAGCAACTGGTTCTGGTGTTCCGCACTTGCGGTTGATCTTTTGCAGATGTGAGGTTTAACTGAGGACTGAAGACCCGCAGGTGAGGAGGTAATTGCGCAGATGCGGTCATAGCCATCACAGAAGCGGACTGTCTCGCAAATGCAATCCCTTTTCCGCAAAAGCGAAGGTCACAGATGCGACCACCTATCCTCAGATGCGAAATTGCTGGGAAAAGTTATAAAATCGAGGTTTTGGTTCTTTCTTCATATTTTAAGATGTGGGACTCGGATTGAGGCGATTTTTGGAGAAAATTCCGTCACAAGGATTGGGGTAAGTGTTCTCTACTCGATTTTGATTACATTTCATGAATCTATCTTCATTTTTGGCAGTTAGTTGTTGAATCTTAAAGAGAAGTTGGGGATTTTGGCGTAAAGTTTTATAATATAAATTTTTCAATTTTTAACTTTAATTTGGAGTCGGATTTTGAGTGAAATTAGTATGGTTGAACTCATAATCTAATGGGTTGTCGGATTTTTTTTGAGTTTTGTCGGGTTCCGAGGTACAGGCCCGGGTTGGGATATTGGGCCAATTTCAGGTTTTGATTTAAGATTTGACCTTTTTAAATTGGTATTGGCTCCTTTAGCATTGTTTGATGTATTTGGGTTGTTTTTGGTTAGTTTCGAGTCGTTCGAAGGTCGGAACGCGCGAGATGGTACTTTTGGAGCAAAGCTTGGCTTGCTCGGTATTGGAATTGGCTTGTTCGAGGTAAGTAACTCTTATAAACATAGTTTTGAGGGTATGAAATCCTGAATTACGTGTTATGAGATTGGTATTGAGGTGACACACATGCTAGTAATTGAGTTGTCAATCATGCTAGATATCATGTTTAGACTTATGTCGATACCGTTGGGACCCACTGAGGTCATTTCTGTTGTTGAGTTATCTGCTTTCATTGTTTAATATACCCAGTCATACGCATTCATATACATATCATATCTCAGCCTCTGATGTTATTTATTAATACATCACATCATTATATTCACGCTAGTTTCATGACATTGTGAGCCCGAGAGAGGGAGACTGGAGATATTGATGAATGAGTGAGGCCGAGAGCCTGATTGTGAGGATATTTATGGGATCTTGATGCACGCCACAACATGTTTATTTATGGGATCGGTCTGCACACCGCAACATGTTTATTTATGGGATCGGGCTGCACGCCGCATCACGTTTCATTGATTATTCCATGATTGGCTTGATATAGCGCTTGGGCTGAAGGAGCCCCTCCAGAGTCTATATACACCTCCAGTGAGCACTGGTACCTACCGAGTGCGAGTGCCGAGGGACGAGTGATTGGGAGGACTGAGTGACTGGGAGGATTGAGTGAATTGATACTCTGAGAGTATGCATATGATTTTATCACTGAGTTGCATCGCATTTGATATGCACATTTGACATACAGGAATAGAGATGCATTTTTCCTCATGCTATATAGTATCACGTCATTCATGAATTTTTACACATATTGATATGTGGGTATAGAGAGGTGTTTTTGCACTTGTTATTTGGAAAGAAAATAAAATTTCTTGCTTATTGTTGAAAGGATTTTGGGGAAAAATCACAATTTTTAAACCTACCTGTATTTTTGGCATTTTTGGCAAAAGAATTAAGTTTTGACTGAGATATTTGAAAAGCATGCCTATTTTCTGGAACTGTGAACGAGTTGAGCATTTTACTTCTGAGATACCCCTTTTACTACTTGTATTATGTTGTTATGAACTGTTGTTGAATACCGGTATTGGACCCGACCTTATGATAGCTCGTCACTGCTTTCAACCTAAGGTTAGGTTTGTTACTTACTCAGTACATGAGGTCGGTTGTACTGATACTATACTCTTGCACATTACGTGCAGATGTTGGCTGTAGTTGTTGATGTGTTCGATGGTTGCTGGATTTGAAGATGTACCTGCATCCCTGTTGCAGCTACCTCTGTTGTTCGGGGTAGCCTTAGATTATAAATTTTCTATTTATGTACTTTTCAAACAGACTATGTATTTATTTCATTTTTGCTTTGTAAACTCTATTCTTAGAAGCTCGTGATTTGTACTACTAGTCCTTGGGAAATGTATAAGATTTAGATAATTACTTTTGTTTAGTTGTCGTGTTAAAGTTATTGGAATTTGATAATTATTAGTTGGCTTACTTAGAGGGTTGAGTTAGTTTCCATCACGACTGGTGGATTTTGGGTCGTGATAGATTGGTATTCTAGGTTCATAGGTTCTACAAATCATGAGCAAGTGTCTAGTAGAGACTTACGGATCGGTATGATGACGTCCATACCTATCTTCGAGAGGCTACAAGACATTTAGGATATACTTCCCATCTTTCTTTCCTTATCGTACGACATTGATTCAGCTTGAGCATAACTTCTTAAATTTCTTCCACGTATTCATGTGTGCATATGAGCGCTCGGTATCAGCTATGCATAGACGACTTGTGACTCCATGGTGAGGTGAGAGACGTGATTTTGACATGTTGACGATGGTACAATCTGGAGGACTTGAGGCCGGGTTTTATTTGTGGATTGACTACGTAGATTTCGAATGCGTGAGCACGTAATTTTGGGACTTATATGTCTGTTGGTGTCCTTATTGGTAGGATTTGTATGACTATGTGGTGAATATGATTTGATTGCGAGATGTGTTCAGATTGTTCGAATGTGACAAGAAGATTTTACTTGAGATGTATCAAGGACTATTGGGTGTTTGATTTTTGTCTGGATTTGGAGTATGGCCTCAAGTTATGGGTGTGTTAAAGGACCTCTCATGTAGTTTAGTTGTGGAGTGAAGTAGATCTTCATGTTGTGTTATGTGTTCAGACTCAGGAAGATTAAGTGGTTGTGTAATAGTTATGACTATGGAAGGGCACAAAAAGATGTTCGTTTAAGGCAAAGCAGGTGGGTTATCTCCTGCGAGGTATCCTGAGGTTGTGTGGTCCCTATGATGTTTTGTGGAGAGTCCTATTTTACCAGTGTATGATATTACGTTGCAATTTGAGTTTGGATCGCTTGTGGAAGTTGGTTTGACTATTAAAACGATAAATGCAAGATTTGCGGATGATTTGAGGTATTAGATGGGTGGTATTATCTGGTATTATGAAGGATTTAGTTGAACCTCACTACGGTAATATGGCAGTAATAGAGTATGGGAATTGTGTGTTATTGTGTGTTTTGATCTATGGCTTTGAGCCAAGTGAGGGAGTCTGTTATCGACGAGTTGATTGCACAATTACGTGTTGTATTGGTTTTGGTTTGAGGTATATTGGTGAATCAGTTATGACTGCGGGGGTTGAGATTGAGGATGACTCGAGTAAGGGAATTTCTGGATACGAGTTGTATTACACTCTATGGGCATATGGAATCATGCGATAATTGAGTGGTTAGTTGTGAAGAATGTAGTGTGCATAGAGTAGGATATTGCTCGATTGCTTAGGAGTGTGGGTTATTCCCTTGGGTGTTGGTTTGCTAATGTTGGCACAGGTCGTTCGGTCTGTTTGGTCAGTTTAATTGAGATTTGAGCAGAGTAAATGACTCTCGAGAATGGTTCTAATGGATCCAAGATTATATGTAAAATTGGGAATCTTCAGGATGCATATTTGGTTAGAAACTGAGATTTACATTAGATGGTGTCAAGACTTGGGGAATTTCTATATCACCGTGGATTCCATATATCAGTATCAGGAAGGTGAAGGTAATGTCTTCGGACTCGGAATAAGTCTCTTCAAAGTAAGTATTTAGGTTGTGGTACTTTTGGGATACATAAAGAGGGAATTCAGCGGCTTATAAGCCTTAGGACGATGTGATTCTAAGCTCGAGTTCGTGGGGCAAGTTTTAATTAAGGATAGTGGTGTTCTAGCAAAGAAAAGTATCAATTTGAGGGAAATTCGGAAGGAAACTCGGAAAAACAGGACAGCCTGGTAGTAGGTTGGATCGGCATGGTAAAGGGTATGATCGATTCTTTGAGTGCTTATGATGTGGTGAGTTTCTACATATGATTCGTGACAATGATCTTAGGTTTTGGAGATCTGCGTGGTTGGGTTAAGTTAGAGAGATTCGGTTCTGGTAGCTTGGTTATGTGCAAATGGATTTCGAAGAGATCTCAATAGTTTCTACCACGATTCAGGGAGTATATTTCTTACTATTGTGAGGAGCATGTGGTGTATAGTGATTTTCTCCTGGATGGGATCAAATGGAAATTTTTTGGCTAATCGAGTATGTAGTTGTTTGTGACTACGGGAGTGGATTATGGAGTTCTCATATTTTTCATATGATGGCATGGTATATGCAGTGTGTTGTGTAGGATTGAGATTTGCATGTGTAAGGTCACGGTTCAGTTTTGAAGGGAAGTCCATGAGTCCTTAGGCAGCATGGACGGTTTCAGATGACTAGGTAAATGATATTACTATTTGGTATGGCTCGATGAGAGTGTGCATTTCAGAAGGGGCAACGTGTTTTGATTTATGGATACTTCATTGGTATTGCGGTACTTGCTTAGTTGATCGATTGTTGACATTCAAATTTTTCTATGTGGCACGGAAGAATTATATAAGTATTCCTCGTGGGATGATCGTGTATGAGAGACGTGTTAGACATTCTGGCGGTGGAGTTGGGGATCAGATATGGTGATACGTGTGTTCTATGGTTTTGGAGACTGGGAGTTCTCAGGAGCAGATTGTTTCATAGTTGTGGGCTGTGAGGTTGTGGCCGAGCTAGCTAAGTGATAGTGTGTGTTGTGATTCAGTTATTGTGGAATTTTGAAGGGTACTTATCTATTTGGGGGTCCATGGTAGGCCCAATTAAGATGTGTATTCTACACCGAGTTGGATTGGTGGGCTCCATAATGCTATTATTGATGGACGTGCTATTCGGTTGTTGCTATGCTTATTCGTGTTCTGAAATGATCTATGATTTACTCTTCTATGCTGTGATGAGTTGTGATTCGTTGGTTTTGGGCACACATGGTGCGGTTCTATTGTGGTCTTATAGCGGAATTTGAGTGAGATCAGTAATTGGGTATTGCATGATTGAGGGCATATTGGTTATGTTCTTTCGGGTTTCGTGTGGCATTGTATCGTCTGATTCTTCGTGGTTATGGTAATTCACTTTGGGTATTTGATGTCAAATTTCACGTGGTTATTGATTTTGAACAAGGCAGATCGAGGTATATAATATGGATCAGCGTTTGGATGGGGTCACACATTGCAGCGATGTTATGTTGAGATATGATCCTTTATGTTGGATTCGTGTGTTTTGGTTCTAAGGTGTGTGATAGGCTCTTATCATGGTTTTGTGATGGTAGTTGTTAAGTTGGCAGAATAGTCCTCTCGTTTGAGGCATTTTCAGGGTTGAGTACTTTGGAATGTTGCTATTTGGTGCACGGGTTGCACATGTTGTGTGGCTTTAAGCTTCTTTGATGTGTCATGTCACTAGGGTGATTATTTTAGGTGGGAGGAGGTCATCGTACCTAGGATGGGTGCTATTGAATCTGGTTGCGGTATATTTGGAAGGATATTGATGTTGATCGGCTAAGAAATTTGCTATAGTTCTTATCGAAGGAGAGGGAGTTCCCCAACTTGCTGATCCGACGAATGGTTATGAGTTTCTGTGTGTTTCTTTCATCATTGGAAATATATGAAGGTGTTAGGACGAGGCTTTGTTTGATAAGAGGTTTATTACCGGCATTGAGTCATTTTGAGCAGCTATTGTGATTGGAAATTATCGCTATGAGTATTTGCAGTTTTGCGGTATATCATGTGATTACCTCTTGGGTTATGGATATGGCTTGATACAGCTTGTTCATACTTACACAGTGTGTAGATGCGAGGTTCTGATCTTTAAGGAATTAGGGATGTTGGTAATTGGATTCTAAGGCTTGTGGGCTAGGTTGAATTCAGAAATTTCAGTTATGTTGTGTTATCAGACTTATATGGGATAGGGTGACGTGGGATCACCCCCCGAATATGTGCATGGTAAGGTCATACGAGGGATTGATGGTTTTGAATAAAAACTCTTGGCACGTTCGAGGACGAATGTATGTTTAAGTGGGGGAGGATGTAACGATCCGACCGATCGTTTTGAGCATTTGCACTTCGCTCGGTTGTTTGAGGGCATGAGTAGATCCGTATGATGTATCATGACTTATGTGAATCGTCAATTTTGGTTTTCAGGTTATTCGGAATTGATTTGGAGGAATGATTCTCAGCTAGAAGCTTTAAATTTGAAAGGGTTGACCAAGTTCTGACTTTTGAGTAATTGACCTCATATTGGATTTCTGATGGTTCCGTTAGCTCCGTTGGGTGATTCTGGACTTAAGAGCGCGTCCTGATTGTGATTTTGAGGTCCGTAGTAAAGTTTGGCTTGAAATGGAGAAAGTTGGAATCTTTTAAAGTTTGACAGGGAGTAGACTTTTTGATATCGGGGACGGATTCCGATTCTGGAAGTTGGAGCAAGTCTGTAAGGTCAAATTTGACTTGTGTGCAAAACTTTAGGCCAATCGGACGTGATTTGATAGGTTTCGGCATAGGTTGTTGAAGTTGAAGTTTCAAAGTTCATAATTTTGAATTGAGGTGTGATTCGTTGTTTTGATGTTGTTATGTGTGTTTTAAGGCCTCGAGTAGGTCCGTGTTGTGTTATGGGACTTGTTGGTATGTTTGGACGGGGTCCCGAGGGGCTCGGGCGTGTTTCGGATCGATTTCAGACCATTTTTCTTCATGTTGCTATTGTTGAGGAGGTGCTGGTTCTAGTGTTCCGCACCTGCGATTGATATTACGTAGGTGCGATGGCCGTAGATGCGAGCCAAGCGTCGCAGACGCGAGGTTTCATTGAGGAGTGAAGATCCGCAGGTGCAGAGGTAATTGCACAGAAGCGCGACTGCATATGCGATCATGGACATCGTAGAAGCGGTCTGTCTCGCAAATGCGAGCCCTTTTTCGCAAAAGCGAAGGTCGCAGATGCAACCACCTATCCGCAAATGCGAAAGTGCTGGGCAGAGTTATAAAAATCAAGGTTTTGTTTCTTTCTTCATATTTTAAGACGTGGGACTCAGATTGAGGCAATTTTTGGAGCAAATTTTGTCACAAGGATTGGGGTAAGTGTTCTCTACTCGGTTTTGATTACATTTCATGAATCTATCTTCATTTTTGGCAATTAGTTGTTGAATCTTAAAGAGAAATTGGGGGTTTTGGCCTAAAGTTTCATAATATGAATTTTTGAATTTTGAACATCAATGTGGAGTCGGATTTGAGTGAAATTAGTTTGGTTGGAATTGTAATCTAATGGGTTGTCGAATTTTTTGAGTTTTGTCGGGTTCCGAGGTGTGGATCCTAATTGTATTAATATCTGTGTTTTCACCATGTGATATAGTAATTGAGTTCTCAATCATGCTAGATATCATGTTTAGACTTATGCCAATACCGTTAGGGCCCACTAAGGTCATTTCTGCTGTTGAGTTATCTACTTTATTGTTTTATATACTCAGTCATACGCATTCATATGCATATCATATCTCAATCTCTGATGTTATTTATTGATACATCACATCATCATATTCAGGCTAGTTTCATGACATTGTGAGGTCGAGAGAGAGAGAGACTGGAGAGATTGATGACTGAATGAGACCGAGGGCCTGATTGTAAGGATATTTATGGGATCGGGTTGCACGCCGCAATATGTTTATTTATGGGATCGGGATGCACGCCGCAGGATGTTTATTTATGGGATCGGGCTGCACGTTGTAGCATGTTTCATTGATTATTCCATGATTGGCTTGATATAGCGCTTGGGCTGAAGGAGCCACTCCGGAGTCTGTACACACCCCCAGTGAGCGCAGGTACCTACCGAGTGCGAGTGCCGAGTGACGAGGGATCGGGAGGACTGAATGACTGTGAGGACTGAGTGACTGGGAGGACTGAGTGAATTGATATTGTGAGAGTATGCATATGATTTTATCGCTGAGTTGCATCGCATTTGATATGCACACTTGATTCATACCACCAGTCCTTGGGAAATGTATAAGATTTAGATAATTACTTTTGTTTAGTCGTCGTGTTAAAATTATTGGAATTGGATAATTATTAGTTGGCTTATCTAGCGGGTTGGCTTAGGTGCCATCACGACTAGTGAATTTTGGGTCGTGACAGAAGTATATCCTAACTGTCATGTAGCCTCTCGAAGATAGGCATGGACGTCATCATACTGATCCGCAAGACTCTACAGACACTTGCTCGTGACTTGTAGAACCTATGAACCTAGAGCTCTGATACCAACTTGTAACGACCCCAAAACCCCTAGTCTTGATGGAACCTAACCCTACCCGCTAGGTAATCCAACTAATAACTATATAATTCCAATAATATTAACAAGACAATAAGGTAAAGAAATTATCTGACTTCTATACATTTCCCAAGGTTTGGTAGTACAAATCATGAGCGTTTAAGAATAGAATTTACAAAGCTGAAATAAAATAATACATCGTCTATCTGAAAAGTACATGAACGGAGTTTTATAGATCTAATGCTACCACAAACAAGGGGCATCTCCAACCGGGACGCAGTTACATCTTCAATCCAGCTCCCATCGAACATATCAACATCAACAGCCAGCATCTGCACGCAAGGTGCAGAAGTGTAGTATGAGTACAACCGACCCCATGTACTCAGTAAGTAACAAACCTAACCTTAGGTTGAAAGTAGTGACGAGCTAACACAAGGTCGGGTCCAATACCAGTATTCCACAATAGTTCATAACAGCATAATACAAGTAATAAAAGAGGTATCTCAGAAGTAAAATGCTCAGCTCGTTCATAGTTCCAGAAAATAGGCATGTTTTTCAAGCATCTTAGTGAAAACTTAAGTCTTTTACCGATAATGCCAAAATATGTGTAAGTTAGAAAACTGTAATTTTTCTCAAAATCCTTTCAACAATAAGTATGATGTTGTATTTTCTTTCCAGATAACAAGTGAAAAATACCTCTCTATGCCCACATATCAATGTGTGTAAAAAGTCATGAATGACGTGATACTATATAACATGAGAAAAAATACATCTCTATGCATGTATGCCATGTGTGCATGCAATTCCATGTATCTCATAGATGAATCAGTACTCACATTTTCAGAGTACTCAATCTCACTATCTCACATCTCTCACTATACTCAATGCTCAGCACACTCAAACACTCAGCGCTGTACAATGACTGTTGCGGCGTGCATCCTAATCCACACACACACACATATATATATATATATATATATATATATATATATATATATATATATATATATATATATATATATATATATAGTTGACTGCGCTCATTGGGGTGTGCAGACTCCTAAGGGGATCCTTCATCCCAAGCGTTATATTGATGCGACGTGCAGCCCGATCCAATATCGTTGTGGTGTGAAACCCGATCCATAATATATATAAGTAGCCCTAAGGCTTGTTGAGGCGTGCAACCTGATCCATATACATAAATATATAGCCCGAAGGCTTGTTGCAGTGTGCAACCCGATCTATATGCATAAATATAATCAATATATCGCTGCGGCGTGCAGCCCGATCTCAAAATGCTACTCTCACTCAGGACCTCGGCCTCACTCAGTCATCACTCTCTCCTGTCTCACTCACGGGCTCACAATGTCATGAAACTAGCCCGAAAACAATGATATGATGTATCAATAACAACAACTGAGACTTAGATATGATATGAATGCATGAATATCACTGAGTATGAAATATCAATGAAATCAGTGAGATGACAGCAAGAAACGACCACTATGGGTCCAAACAACATCAGCATGAAGCATAAGCATGATATTTAGCATGATTGACATCTCAATTACTTTATCACATAGTGAAAACAAATATCAACAAACTAGGGCCATTGTACAGTGTCATGGAAGCAACCGAGTCCCAATTCACATGGTGCACTTCCACACACCCGTCATCTAGCATGTGATCCACCTCAATACCAATCAAATAACGCATATTATGGGGTTTCATACCCTCAACACTAATTTTAGAAGAGTTACTTACCTCGAACAAGCCAATTCCAATACCGAGCAAGCCAAGTGATGCTCCAAAAATGCCCTTTCACACATTCCGACCTCCAAACGGCTCAAAACTAACCAAAAACAACTCAAATACATCAAACAATGCTAAAGGAACCAATCCCAATCGAAAAAGGCCGAATCTTTAATCAAAAGTCCAAAATCGACCAAAAAGTCCAACCCGGGCCCGCATCTCGGAACCTGACAAAATTTACAAAATTCGACAACCTGTGAACAACTATTTTTTGACCACACCCAAATTCTATACTATTTTTTGCTATAAAT
>MDKI01034169.1:0-25587 GCA_005239505.1 Nicotiana paniculata | reverse complement strand
GGATGTCACACCTTTATGCTTGAAATGTTTTAAATATTCTTGGTATAACGTGTTAAGGGATTTCATTAATAAGTTGTGTACATGAGTGTAGTTTGATTGCTCGAGCACGAGCAAAGTTTTAAGTGTGGGGTCTTGATGCGAGACTAAATTGCATAGTTTAACATGTGATATACCTTACATTTGAGGTGCATTAATGATAAAAATACACTTGTTATGTTCTTAATGGAGTTTATTTCATGTGTAGGTGAATTAGAGATGGAAACAGAGCTAAAGGTATGCAAATACGTCGAAAAATACGTCGACATATTCAGCATGCTTCTGAATATGTCCAACCTCTTAGGATCAACCTGCTTATGAACCCCCTTTGTAGTATACCTCAATGTGACTCTGCCTTACTTATGTGTTTCCCTGATTTCTATCATGAATCTTTTTGTGCAAAGTAGTTAGCTATCCTAAGTTGTCTGATCCTGTGTTGGTTCTGAGATTCATGATATATTGATTCCCTAAACCCCTATAAGAATTTTCATGCTCCTTTAATTATGTGTGCACTACATGTGTTCTATGTGTCCCCAATCCCCATCACCCTTGTGTGTAGGTTTGTTCTTTCTATTTTGGTTCTGTGTTCTTTAAGTATTGCGGAGTTTGGTTTTGGCTCTATGTTTGATCTGTTGTTGTTTAATTATATAACCCTCTCTTTTCAAAAGTTGTTTTACTGAATGACTCCCTCTTTTATTTCACAAAACGGTTTCAAGCAAGTCTCTTTTAACACTATTTTCTTACTAAAACCTTTTCAAAACTATATCAAGCACTCCCATTCTACTCTTAGGTCCTTAGGTTCTGCCCCTCTAATGTGTGACTGCTTAGGGATCCCTATAAGATCCCTCTAAACTCTGATGCATTAGAGTTGGCTCTTCCATACTGCACTTAACTCAATCATGGTTGTGAAATCTGGGTGTGAGCACTGCCCGGGATCCCTTGAGGTCCTTAGGGAACTCTGACACACCCGGATATGAGAAAGGCTATGAAACATTTGGGCATTTGAGGTTCTTAGAATTTGGGCCTGTTTTCAGGCTCCCTATAGTGTAACTTCTTATTTTTCTTTATCTATTTATATAATTCATTCACATTGGTTTAATTGTTGTAAACGAATAATGGGGATTAATAGTGAAAAGGCGAGGGTAGCCATGTCTGTTGTCGGTATCAATGAGGTATAAACCATGCCTTAGGCTTACATTTCTATGTGCGTATTAGAATCCATGATTAGGACCAATACATGCAAAGCATATCATCCATTAGATATCATGCTCTTAAGTTTCAAGTGTACTGTTTCGGCATCACATTATTTTATCACTTAGAATCATGCTCCAAGGCTAAATAATAACACTAACACGAACTGTTATTCCTGCACATTTTTGTAGTCATGCTTAACAATGTTGTAATCTTTTGTGCATCCTGCTTTAGGAACTCTGTATATCCTGAGATCATGTTGTGCATTTAGAAATCCTTCTTTAGTAACTCTGCATATAAATCATTCTGCATTTTATATGCGCATTAGATACCATGTTTTAGGACCTCACTAAGTCACACTAGCTAAACTAATGATGCATGAAAAAGGGACATAAGACAGCCTCACATATGATTATTCTGCGTTAGTAAAACTGGTAATAATCCCTGTGTCTTTGCAACACTTAGAACAACATGCTTTAGGTAAAATAATTTCTAAACTGTTTTAATAATTCTGGTAACTATTGTGCATTCCCCCACGCCTAGGCAAGCCTTAGGTAATCAACCTTTATAAAACTGGGAAACTGTTGGTTTTGTGTTTACTGCTTAATGGTTAACAGGCTAAAATCAGTAGGCAAACTGATTAGGGCCCCTGCTTCTCGGTTTGTAAAATAAAACTGCATATCTTCTGTGTTTTGATATTTACTTAGACATCATGTTTAGGATCCTGCTTAATAATACTGCCCATGTTTGTGTTTGAGAGGTGTTGTTTACATGGAATATTTGTGGAGGTAAACCTGAGCCTCTTAATTGCTTATTTCCTGTTTTATATGCTAAAGTCCTATTTGTTCTTGCCTGTCGCCTTATTATTTTCTCCTTTCAACCTTAGGGGTCTGTCTATAACCGCATATAGGTAGAGGTCCTAATTCCTCCAGGGCCATTAAGAAGGGACGGGTAACAACACGCATAGATATCGTTAAACAACACTCGCTTTAATGACTGCTAAGGGGTGGGAAAGGGTAGATATGGATATGATAGCTGGTGCGCTAATGCCACGTGTAGCCCCTCTCTGAGGAGTGATTATCGGGCATTGTACTGATGTGATCTTATATGATAAACAACCTAGGACCCCCTATCCCCTTACATATGTGTGTTTAGATCATAACTCTTTCAAAACCTTATATGTGTGCCTAGACTCTAAATCGTTTAATCTTTAGCACATATGTGTGCTTAGACTGCGAATCTTCTCAAAAAACCTTTATTTGTTCCTATGTGCTTTTATTGCTTATGTGCTACCTGTTTTAAAATTCACAAAGCTTGTTTAGCCAGAAACCACAGTTGTGGACTTTGAGGGGTGCCTAACACTTTCCCCTTGAAGTAATTTCAAGCCTTTACCAAATCTCTGGTTATTCAAATTTGTGTTATAATGACCCTTAGTAAGTGCCCTAACACACCTTTAATTCGTTAAGTGGCGATTCTTCAATTCCTTACATACCCATTTCCCCAAAACGAAACGAGTTGTCCCAATAATGTCAAAAACCCTGACTGATCCGAAAGGAGAGGGAAAAGGGGGGCGCGACACTTGTTTATACCCAATTTTCCCTATAATATTTTCAAAACACATATATACCTTCAAAACAATGCATTAGCATCGATTAATATTTGTTTTCATAATTATTGCATTTTTAAGAATTTTTAATTAATTTATCCTAGTATTTTGTTACATAAATAATTACTAATTTCATTAAAAATGATTATATAACAATTTATGGCTTAATGTTACCATTTATATTTATACTAAACTTTAATTATTTTATAAATAGCCATGTTTGCATTTTTGGAGTATAATTGCAATAACTTTGCAATAATAGCCCATGTATGCATTATTACATTATTTTACCAGAAAATTGCTTTTTATATTTTTAAAATATTGAATAATTATTTTAAAACACTTTTTATGCATGAAATTTATTTTTTACAATTTGTTAATTATTTTTACAAATCATTTTTAATTGGGTATTTAACAAATAGCCCTTTTAATCCCTTTTAGTTTTCGGACCTAACCCCATTATACCATCCCAAACTCCTCAAAACTTACCCCAATTCACCCCAGGCCCAATCCTATACCTACCCGACCCAAAGACCCCGCTTAATCGTGGTCGTTGATCTCTAAGATCAACGGTCCACGTTATTTCTTACCATTTTTAATCCTAACCCAAACCCTAACCCCCTCACTCTTTCATTTTTGCCGTCACTGGTTCCCTAACCTCTCCAATTCTCTCTCAAATCACCCCTAACCCTAATCACCATCACCTGCGAAAAGCTCCTATCTATGGAGATTCTGAGTATTCTCCGACCACTACTAGCCTCCTATACCCCCTGGCTATTTGATTACGTAGATCCTCAAGAGAATCTCATGGAAATTCAACCTGGTTCTTGCCAAAATTTGTCTATAGGCCTGTCTGTGGCCTTTCTCGTTTGTGAGTATGGGTTTTCTCTTATTTTTTAGTGTGAATCCATAGTTTTTGACCGATTTTCTTTTACCGTTACTGTTTCTGAAAACCCTAGTTTCACTAGTCTTTGAATCTGTTCAGATCTTTGTAGATCTGAAATGATTCGAGTATTATTGGGTGTTTTCCTTTGAAAATCTCTTCTTATAGTTAATTACTTCGATTTTTTGATTCACTCTTTCTGAAATTAGGGTTCGTCCCAGACTTTTCTTCAAAGGTTTTCCTAACTTTTCAGTGTTTAAACTAGGTGTTCTTCACTATCTTGACTGATTCTCATGTATATTCTTCAACCTTAGATGTTTCTGTTTGTTATATTGATTTCTTCAATTTTGTTCCGTTATTATGTTTATTTCTGTGAACCAGTCTTAATTGATTTCTATTTAGGGAATTTGAATAATTTTGTCCTGTTAAAATCAGTATTTGCTGAGATTTTTACTTGTTTCCTTATTTGTGACCTTAACTGATTATACTTGCCTTAATTAATTATCAGTATGGTTTGGGATTTTACTGACTCCCTATATGGTATTATTCTGATTTGCTGCCTTAATTGAACCCCAATTCTGGCCGTTACTTGACTATCCCCAATTAAGGGGTATTTTCTTTCCCTATAGGAATTGATTCTGTGATTGGTTGATTGATCCTAATTGATTGAACTACTCCTTAAGTACTATATATACATTATCATTCTGATTCTTCAAACACGAACAAGAGTTCACAAACACACTCACACACTTTGCTCTCAGCTCTCTGCTACTTGTGTTCATTGCATTGTCTAGCCGGCTAAAATCCAAGGCTAGACCACTGAATCCTGCATACTTTCACCTTCTATTTTTGCTTCCTTTAACTAGTATGTTCCTACTCCTGATGTCGTTTATTGTACTATGAAGCTTGAACCTATGTTCTCTCTCATATGTTGCTTTGCTTCTGTTGAATCCATGCCTCTTTTGTATTTCATTTAGCATGTCTACTACTGTGTTTAACTATGTCTCTTTCATGTTTATCACCTTATTCAGCATGTTTACTTCTGTTTAAGTTTCAATCTTTCATATTTATTGCTACAAACTAACATGTTTACCTCTGTGTTTAAGTTTCAATCTTTCCTGTTTATTGCTCTAAGCCAACATGTTTACTTTTATGTCTAAGACTCTTATCTTTCCTGTCCACTAATCTCAATTGGTATGACCAATTCTGTGTAGTTAAATCCTTCTACGAATTGATTAGCATGACTACTCCTGCATTAACACCTCTATGTTTTCTTGTCTATTGCTTCTAGTCAGTATAATTACTTCTAGCATTAAGTATGGCTATTAGACTTAGGTGTTTCCTGTTTAAGACCCTAAATCAGTTAGTCTTAGTGAATTGTTATGAATGTCAATCTACCCCTGCCTTCTCTATGTCCCTGTTTAACTAGCATGCTTTCCTTCCATCCTGTTTCTATGTGCTCCTGATTCAGGATTTCTATGTTCCCAACCCCCTGCTCCCCTCTCTGTGTAATTGTTTGTCCTCAGCATGCTACATGCTCACCTAGGGTTAACTAATAAACTAAGTTGAATCTGGGTAATGTGAGTCTTTGCTTTGAGACTTTTGTGACTATGTTTCTACTTGTTGTTGTTTGCTGAACCTTTTTTTTTAGAATGTTTCTAAACTTGTTTACACTTCTAAACTGTTTTTCACTTCTAATATGTTTTCACTTCTTGACTATTTTCACTTCTGAACTGTTTTCACTTCTGAACTGTTTTTACTTCTAGACTGTTTTCCTAAAACTGTTTCTACTCTTTCAAGCACTATCTTCTATTCCTACTCTTAGAATATTTAGGATCCTGCCCCTCCAGTGTCAGCACTGCCTAGGAGTCCCTAAGAATCCTCCGAACTCTGACACACTGGGGCTGGCCCTTCCACATTGCACAAAAACTATTTCTCTTTAAAAGGAGTCTTGGTGTGAGCATTGCCCGGGGTCCCTGAGGCCCTTGGGAACTTTGACACACCAGGATACTCTCTTGGACACTATGAGATATTGGTACCTTGGATTTGGTTGAAGTCCCGGTCCTGTTCATAAAGTTATCCTATGTGCATTAGAAACCCTATTTTAGAACTTTTATTGCACTCACCTAAATACCACGCCTACGTCTAGATAGTATAAAAAGTAGTCCCAACACCTAGATAATATGTTTACAGAGATAAATATATAAAATCAGTTTTGTAATGTTCAACACCTAGACAACATGCCTATAGGATATGATGAACTCAAACTGCCTGTTTAAAATTGCTTGTTAGTATTAAGACTCTGATTAACAATTAGATATCATGTTTATAGGACATCTCGGATCCACGCCTAGGAAATCCTGTAGGATAATTGAAATCTTGCGAATTGTAAAACTATGCTTTGCTTAACTATTTGTGAAATGCTTAGATTCAGCAAGTCCTAAAATCAGTAGGCAAACTGATTAGGTCTCCACTGCCTCGCTTTAACAATGCTGCATATATTATGTTTGTCATGTTCACCTAGATATCCTGCTTTAGGACTCTTAAAGTATCTGAAATACTGTTGTTTGAGACGTGCAATTGACTACTTATTTGTGGAGGTAAATGTGAGCCCCCTTAATTGTTCCTTTACCTGACAGTCCTACTTGTTTAATTGTCGCTTAGATTTTCTCCTTGTAAGCACTTTAGGAGAGTCTAGAACTGCCTTAACTAAAGGTCCTAAACACCTCCAGAGCCATAAGAAAGGGACGGGTAATGCAAGCATAGAGTACGTTTAATTAGAATCGTTTATATAACCACCAAGGGGAGGGTAATTGGGTAGTAAGGGATATGATGACATGTGTGCTAATGCCACGTGTAACCCCTCTAATTGAGGAAGGCTTATCGGGTATTGCACATAAGTGATCCTATAGGCTAATAAACCTAGGACCCATTTATTCCCTTTTTTTTTGTAATCCATATGTGTGCTTAAACTGCTTTACTTGCTTAATGACTAATTCAAAAAAATGAGTTTGGCTGGGACCCACCATTGTGGACATTGAGGGGTGCCTAACACCTTCCCCTCGAGGTAATTTCAAGCCCTACCTAATCTCTGGTAATGTAAACCAGTTTCATGAGTTACTTGCATTAGTTGCTCTAACGCACCTTAAATCTGTTAGGTGGCGACTCTTCAATTTTCATACCCCTTTCCCAAAAGGAAACGAGTTATCCCAAAGCATGTCGAAACCCGGAATCCGTGAAAGGGGAAAAAGAGGGCGCGTCAGTCTTCATCTACTCGGACCTCGGTGTAGTAGGCGTTGTCAATTTCTTCCCAAGTGGTAGGGGGTACTTCAAGAGCCTACTCAACAATTTTCTGGTCGCCCTCGACCCAGTTCTGTTCAGCCCGTTTGGAAGGCCGCCACGACCATGCCTTCAGATACATTTGGCAAGCTCATCCTGACTCTGTTGAATTGGGCGAAGAAGTCTCTGAGTCCCTCGCCAGGCGACTGTCTAACGGCGAATATGTCGCTCACCCTGGCTTCAGCTTTTTTGGCTCCAGCGTGGGCGGTTACAAACTTATCGGCCATTTCTTTGAATATTGTTATGGATCGTGCTGGCAGCTATGAGTACCATGTCAAGGCTCCCTATGTTAAGGTTTCGCCGAATTTCTTTAATAAAACAAATGGCATTTGCTCCTTTGAGAGGTCGTTGCCCTTCACCGCCGTGACGTAGTGAATTATGTGATCTCAGGGTCTGTCGTGCCGTCATATATTTTTCAAATACGGCGGCATTTTGAAGGTTTTAAGGATATGATGTGGGGTCTCTTCCTCGCTGTATGGTTTCTCTACGAACCGACCGACGTCTCGTTTGGGCAGGAGTTTTGGGGCACCGGTATCTTGTCGACCCTCTCCTGGTGCTCCTTCATCTGATCACATAGTGCCTTATTTTCATTTTGCCATTTCCTCCATCTTTCTCAGTATGGCTGCGAGTGCATCATTACCTGCATCAACTGTAATGTTAGTGTTACCTGTTGGGCGGGGAGCGGTTTGTTCGTAGGTGGTCACTGCCTCTGCTGGTGCGGCGTTCTGAGCCGCTCCTTGAGTAGGCTTGTCGAGGAAGTCGTTCAGCGTGCTTGTCAGCCACGCTTCTAGTAATTTTTTCACCGCTGGCGGTGCTTCCTCGGATGTGGATATGGAAGCGTCTCTTTCTCGAACAACAGTTACACTTCCATGGGGAGGAGGCGAAACGCACCGTCCTGGTGTGACGTTGGGTGTAGCGTTTTCCTCTCCCCCATCGTTAGCCTCATCGATGGTGCTCATGAGGTTAGCAATGACGTGTGCTATGGATTTAACCTCTCTTCTCCTCTTCCTGCCATTGTTAGTTTGTGCAGATGGAGAAAGATAGTTGTGTACGTGTGTGTGTTGTTGTTTTCTTTTCAGATCTAACGGAAACTATAGATTTTAACAAGAAAATTCCCACAGATGGCGCCAAATTATTTTACCAAAAACGTGATAAATCTTTCTATAAGAGATTTAACGAATGAAATGGAAGGTTAATCCTAGTTAAACTTAATGACCGTCAGATCTATGAACGTCAGATCTATGAACGTGATGATGGATAGAATGAAATTAAAGTGCCGTAATATTAAATACCAGACAAAGATGCGGATAATGATTGACAATAAATACGTAAGCGAGTAGACGAGTTAAATGCATGCAATGGCAATAAATATGATATTAAAGGATAACTCGTCCAAAGTACCTAGTGTTAAGGGTCAACTATCCCTTTGTTAGTAATGCAGATGACAAGCAACGTGGATGGAACACTATGTTCTTGGATCTAGTATATGAAAAGGTGTCTTTTAACTTGGGAATCAATAGAAAAGATAAGGAGTGTATATTCTTCAATAGTCAGTGTTATAAAGTGTTCTTTCAGAGAGTTTCAGATGTCTTTTTTCTCTCCTTAATTTTTTATATATAGGGAACATTCTTTGGGAACCCTAAAAAGTACAAGGGAGGGAATATTCTGATAAAATATTCCTTTTTCTAGTCTAGAACTATCCTATCTTATGAACTTCTTCTGCTCGACCTACCGCCGATCTTGTTCAAGATAGACCCTTCGTCTCCAAATATTGGCCGACCCAAGCTTCAACCTCGACCAACGACTTTATTAGGTGTGATCCAAATTTCGACCAATACACTATTTCCACTCTTTAGTTCATTAAACTCATCAATTTATATCTGCTTTCGTCTATCTTTTTTCCGGTTATTAGTTCGAACTAGAAAAATTAGTTAAATTTATTTTATGCACAAGGAAGGTTAAGTGAACTCATGTTTACTAGTCTCTAAACGATTCATTTGTTGTCTAACGAATGCTAAACATTGTGGTTTCATTTAAATTTAGATACTGTTTTATTGACGACAAAAGAAGTAAATAATATGGGGGGACCACTAAACTTGAGCCACTGAATTAGAAAGGGTATTTCATGATTTTCCAATAGAGGTTCGAGAAATTTAGTTACTAATCTAACTTGACAATATCTACAACATAATTTGCTTCAATTGAACTTGTGGTGATTATGTGTAGAATTGATTTTTTTTTTTTTTGTTTTCTAAAGTTTTTCGGTACTCATATTGGGATAAAACGCCCCTTAACAAAGACGATTTCATACACAAGAACTTACTTTTAAACCTTTGGTTAAAGATAGATGAATACTTATCACTCCACCACAACTCTTATTGGTGTAGAATTGATTATTTTTTCTTTAACGAAATAACCAACTTCTTTTACAAAAAAATTTAATCAATTATTTTAAGAAAACGCCACGCTAGTAAATGATCCAAATATTTTTAAGTAGCTAGCACAATAGAGCTTAGGATTCAAAACGTGATAACAGTAGAGAATAAGCCAAAATTGTACACACATTTTGAAAGGTTCGTCAGTGGCCAGACCAACTATATATCCTCGAGACTCGAGCAATGTGCTTACGTGAAGGGCAGTGAGATTTGAATATAAAGGGCAATTAACAAAGACAATGTGTTTAGTGTCATTATTCTAAGAATTAAGATGATTATCCATTTACTAATCATCATGTTACCATGTTATGCATTTTGTTCTTTCCTGCCTACAAAGTCGTAAAGTGCGATCCTTGCCTTCCAAATTCAAAAACTTTAACCTTTTTCATAATTTATGCTTGTCTTTTTATTTATTCGTAAAAATATACAATTAAATTTATAAACATAATTTATAGACACGTGAATTAAAATAATCTATTTAACAAAATTGTAAATGAAAAAGTAACAAGAATAAAGATGATGATTAGTAGCTAATTGGAGATTAGTAGCTAATCCAGAGAATGATCAACCATATTTTTACTGAATCACGGATTAGACTCCTACGAGAAAGAGTGGAATGGAGAATTTAATAAGTTTCTCTTCCTCTATATATTGTTGATTTGAATATTTGTTACTTTCACTTTTATTTGTCAATATTATTATTTGGAGAGTTTATGAGGTAGTTCTTCGATCATACTTTTAAAAATATTTTATAAAGATCTTGAACTATAAATTATACTGACTTATACTATTTAATAGTTAATACTAGTACTTTTTTAAGTATCAAGTATGATCAAGTGATAAGAGCAATTTACCACCGTATGTGGTGCAGTGAGACTGCTCCTTCCTTAACTAAATATTTTGAGTTCGAGCCCTGAGTATGAAGAAATTCTTAGTACGTAGGGAGCGTTTTCCTCGAATGGGACCCTACGCGACGCGAGAATTCGGATATAGTCGGACTTTAATGCGGTTACCGGATACCGAGTGAGAAATTCAATATGACAAGAGCAATTTTTTAATTACTATTCACCCCATGACATTGTTGTCAGCATTGTCATTCGTCACATGCAACCTAAAACTTATACTAACACCTATTCACATCTGCCATGCAGGAATCCTATAATTAGCGCAGCAAACGAAAATGACCATACGACCCTTCGATAAGGAAAAACCAAAAATATTAATAACCCATGACAAGTAAATGCAATATTTAAACGTGATTGAAGTTTCATATCACAACTCTGCTTTATACCATTTAGGTGCGGACGTTAATCTGACAGAAAAAAAGTATTTACTTTTTCTTTCAGCAATAGTTATGCACCCAACACAGTGCTGCAGAATCCAATCGAATTCAGTATTTTCAAGATAAAAGTTTTAATATACATTTTAAAATACTAAGTTAGTAATGATGAGTTTAATGTTAAATACATTGAAGGTTGAATCTATCAAATTTTACTCTTAAATATATCTCTGCCACCACAATTTTACTTTTATTATAAAAATAGACAATATTAAAGAATTTTAGGGGTCGTTTGGTAGGGTGTATAAGAATAGTGCGGAATAATATGTATTAGTAATACATGAATTGGTAATGCATAGTTTAGTAATACAAGCATTAGTTATGCAGATATTATTTCTTATCTACTATTTGATGTGGTGTATTAAAATTATAATGCATTGCATAATTTTTAAGAAAAATAGTTGTTTACAAAAATGCCCTCCATATTCTTTAGCTTTAAGGGACTTTAAGGATAATTTTGTCTTTAACCATGCTAATGCATGCATTAATAGCCTTGGTATTACTAATACCATGGTTTTCTATGCATTACTTATACATAAGTTAATGTCAAGTATGATGTATAACTAATACAAATATTAGTTATACACAGATTAAAATAATATACCAAGCAAGGTATTACTAATGCATCAAGCTAATCCTTGCATTGTTTTTTTCAATACCTCCTACCAAACGACCGCTTAGTAGGCTATCAAAGCATACCTCCAGGCAGTAGGTAGATATCTCATGAAAGCAAGAGTAACCAATTGTTTGCACACCGAAAAAAATAAACTAGTACTAGTAAATTAACGTTGGGCCATAGATTTTCAAATTTATTTTGAAAAATCTGAATTTGGTGAAGTTCGGTTTGAAGATGAAAATATGTTTGGACATGAATTTTCAAAAGATATTTCACTTTTTTTTAAAACATACATTAACGAAAATTATTGTTAGATGACTAAGGAAATAACTATCATGTGTTACTAAAAAAATTCTCCCATTAGAATATTTTAATAGATCATATGTTTGTCAATTTATTCAATATTTAATAAACATACAGTCACTTACCAAAATTTTATCTATAACTTTCACAAAGTAAGATTGGAATAATATTGATGTAACAAAAAATTCGAAAAACCTGACAAAACTGAACCAATCTCAATCGATATAGTTGGTTTGGTTTAGTTTTGATAAAAATCGAACCAACCAGGACCATGTATATCCCTAACGCTCATAAGGGTGTTCGTCGGTAGGTACGGTACGATACGATATTTAGACATTTCGGTTCAGTATTTTTAGTATTCGGTTTCGTAAAATGCTATACCAATATCGTACCTAATTAAATTCGGTATGATTCGATTTTTCTCATTTCGGTTCTGGTTTATTCGGGTCGGTAACTTCGATTTATTCGGTTTGAGTACTAACTAGTGCAAAGAGTCATAGACGGTAATATTCTTAATTAAAGTACTCAAAAGTACAAAACGAAAAACGTTTGCTGACAAAGTTTTGTCCAAAACTAGCAAATACCAACCTAGAGAGAGAAAACTTAGAGAAATATCTTGTTACTTGATTAGAGTTAATTGATGAACTTAGAGAATAAAAGAAAGTAAAATTTTAGATTTCTTATATTTAAGTTATAATTAATAAAATGTGTATTTGTAATATAATATATATTTCGGTATTTTATTTTAAAATACCAAATACCATACCTAATACCATTTTTTTTAAAACTTAAACCAAATATCATACCGAATATCAAAATATTGAATATCGAATACCCAAATTTTCGATTTCAGTACGGTAATTCGGTATTTACCAAATTATGCACAACCCTAAACGCTCGCACCAACTTCATTGCCACTTTGAACTATAAGGGATGGTTTTGTTAGAAATAATTATACTGTTCGGATTAGTTATCCGAGAAGTTATTTTGTTCTCTCATAGGGATAAAAGTAATACTAGAATCCCAGAATAATTAATCTCGAGATTAATTATACTGTGATTTTATCCCAATCAAACTTGAAATAAACTCATTTTAAATTTAATTTCGGGATTAATAATCCTCAATCCCTCGTACCAAACGAGTATATCTGTCAAAACACCCATCATTTGGAAATTGGAACCAAAAAGAAGTAGAAAAAAAATGGAACGAAGGAAACAGAGAATCTATAAACAACTACGATTCTGCAACCACTTTTGCCCCCCTACCCATGCTTTTTACCTGTCTAAAAACTATCTGTACTCCCACCATGTCAGCTTCCAGACAAATTATTAAAATATGAATACTACAGTAAACTAAAAAACAAAACAAAAATTCAAATATGGACCATTCTACTTAGATCTTTAAACCCCATATCATAACCTATAGCTTTCATTATGTGAACCTCATAACAGTAATTATGAAGCTATAAACAGTGACTGCTCTTTGAAAGTTGCTTTCATGAATCATGACCAATTTCTACTTACTAAAAACAATGCATGTAAAACAAAGTTTTCTATTTTTATGGTAAGCTCAATGCTTTATTCTCTTGTTTGTCTAGCCCTTTTCACTACTCTGCCTTGTGTTATCTTCTTTTTTTTTTATCAAAATTTATTGTCATTTTGTTGTTTGCCTTCTTTAATTTCTGTTCCTTATTCCTTCTGTTTCATTGGATGTTTTTATCTGTGTTTTTCTATTTTGTATATTTGTATTCTTTTGGATGTTTCAGATTACCTTTCCCTTTTCTGATAAGAATCTTTTTGCCACATCAATTCTTGATCTGATCCCATATTGCATTTACCCTTTCCTTTCAAATTTGGCTTTTTTTCTTGAATGCTTTTTCTTGATATTTGGCATTTTTTAGCTCAGGAGGTGAAAGGGTACTAATAAAGATTTAATCTTTTGAAAGAAGTGGACCTAAAGTAAGATTCTTGGAGAGAAAAGTGTGAAAATTTTGAAATTTGCTGCTTTTTGGAGAAGATGTTGTGTGCTTGTTCAGGAGAGCAATTCAAATTTGATGAGCCACCACCACAGTCTCCAGAGTCATTGGCCACTAGGGATTTCTCAGCCAGTGGCCTTTCTTCAAGAACTGGAACAGTAGATTGGGATTCAAAACTTGAAGATGCTCAAGTTGATGAAGTTGAATCAACTTTAAAAGAGGCACTTTCCTTGAATTATGAGGTAATAGCCCCCTACACAAATCATCTACTGTTATTGATATATTAGCCCTCTTTAAAACTGATTTTGCATTGGAATGAAAGTATAGATGATTCATATAGCCGACCCTGTCTAGTTTGGAATTGAGGGATAAATGATTGGTTTTGCTCTCTTTGTTGTTGGGCTGCAGGAAGCAAGAGCATTGCTGGGGAGACTAGAATACCAAAGAGGGAATTTTGATGCTGCTCTTCATGTGTTTCAGGGAATAGATATTAGAACCCTGTCCTCGAGAATGTCTAAGGCCATTGCTGAGAGAACGAGGCCTTTAAAACCGCGCTCCAAATGTGATATTGTGCCTGCTGGTGTGATGTCACTGCATTCAGTGAGTCTACTTCTTGAAGCAATTTTACTGAAAGCTAAATCTTTAGAGGAGCTCAGCCGAATCAAAGGTAAAGCCACTTCTTCTGATTCTATTTGGTTGTAATATCGCTTTAGCTTCAAAGTTTTACTAAGATGAAAATAGTTTGTCATATCTTAGTTCTATAGGCCATCATCGCTTTTGCACTACCTGGTGTTTGATAAACGCTATTGTTAATTGGGTGAAATAGTGTGTTGTCTGCATTTTAGTGCTGATGTATTTGCATGGTTTTAACTCCGTAGATGCTGCTAAGGAGTGCAAAATGATATTGGATGTTGTCGATTCAGCATTGCCGAATGGAATACCAGAAGGGATTTCTGAAGACTGTAAGTTACTGGAGATGTTTCATAAAGCGCTTGAGTTACTTCCAAAGTTATGGATACAAGCAGGGTATTTGGATGAAGCTGTGCTTGCATATCGAAGGGCTCTAGTCAAGCCATGGAATTTGGATTCCCAAAGATTGGCCTGTATACAAAAAGACTTGGCCGCCATTTTACTCTTTGGAGGGGTTGAAGTTGAGGTTCCTGCACAATTTCTAGTGTGGGGTTCAACAGCCCCAAAAAATAACTTGGAGGAAGCAATTCTCTTGTTGTTTGTACTCATGAGCAAAATGCTAAATGGTCAAATAGAATGGGACTCTGAAATTATGAATCATCTGACTTTCGCGCTGACAATTTCCAGCCACCCTGAGTCTGTTGCAGATCATATTGAGCAGGTTTTACCAGGAGTTTATACCCGAGCTGAGAGATGGTATCTTCTTGCGCTTTGTTACAGTGCTGCAGGTATGAATGATACAGCGTTGAATCTTGTCAAGAAAATTTCTGGATGTTCAGAAGCCAACCAAGAACCTCATATTCCGTCTCTCTTGTTGGGAGCAAAGCTGTGTTCTCTGGATCTGCAGCAAGCCCACGAGGGGGTAAATTTTGCTCGCGCAGCACTTAGCTTGGTGAAAAATCAGAATGAACATTTCCTAGTCCAGGCTCATAAACTTCTTGGGATCTGCTATGGAAATGCTGCAAGAGTTTCCATTTCAGATTTTGAAAGAAATTTCTGTCATAAAGAAGCATTAGCGGCCTTAAACTCTGCTTTTGCAACTTGCAAAGAGGATCCAGAAATTTTGTTTAGTCTAGGATTGGAAAATGCCATCCAAAGAAATTTGACTCCAGCTTTTAATACTGGAATGCGGTACTCAGAAATGGTGGCTGGGAGCACGGCGAGAGCTTGGAAATTGTTGGCTTTAGTTGTTTCTGCAGAACAAAGATTCAAAGATGCGGAAGCAATAGTTGATCTTGCTTTCGATGAGACTGGAAGAATTGACCAGATGGAATATCTCAGATTAAAAGCTGTCCTGCAAATAGCTCAACAACAGCCCAAGCAAGCCATAGAGACGTACAGGATTCTGTTGGCTTTGATACAAGCACAAAAGGAGTCCACGACAGATGATGAGGTACACAAGATGTTACTAACTTCTTCCTCTAAAAATATTTGAGTGTTCAATCACCTGTACCAGCCGAGGAAAAAGTTTCCACTTGAATAGGTTAATCCTGACAATCTGATGTATAAAATCCACAGAATCTGATTCGTAAAGCAATATTTGGAAGGAGACTAGAGATCGTAATTATCTTTGTTTGGTTTGCAGGTAACATCTCAGAGAAGATTGGAAGTTGAAGCATGGCTTGATTTATCAAGTTTATACACAGATCTAGAGTCATGGCGTGATGCCGAAATATGTATAAACAAAGCCAAAGCAATTCAATTTTACTGCCCTCGGAATTGGCATGCAACAGGTCTAACATAACTCGTGCAAAAAAAAAAAAGAAGTTTCGATGTATTGCCTGTCGCATTCTTATCAGTAACTAAACATTATTCCTTGAATACCTATAGGTGCACTATTTCAAGCCAAATCAAGAGATAAGGAGGCACTTGTTGCATTTTCAATTTCTCTATCAATAGAACCAGATTATATCCCCAGTATTGTTTCTACGGCTCAAGTGCTAATGAAGATGGGCGACGACACAGTCCCTATTGCTAGAAGCTTTTTAATGAATGCTCTGCGATTAGAACCTACAAATCATGATGCATGGTTTAACCTTGGAATGCTAGCAAAGATGGAAGGCTCACTACAGCAAGCAGCAGATTTTTTCCAAGCTGCACATGAGTTGAAGCTTTCTGCTCCAGTTCAAAGTTTTGTCTGATAAAGAGTACTAATTTCAGACAGAAAACAAAAACTTGACTACAGCCTCCATCCAGTATCAGTGAAGCAATTCAGACAAATAGCGAAAGCAAAGAGTGAAGCAATCCAAGAGAGCTCTATCATTTAGTTCTATAGAATTCTGATAATGAATGGAATAGTATCTAACCATGTTAACATCGCACACAAATTAATGGACAGGCCTTGGTACCTTGATCTCCAATTCTGCATAGTTGTACTATCACATACCGTATTCTGCTTCAGTGTATAATATTAGGGCTGTCCATTCGGATCGGATATCCGAAATCCGAACCGATTCATTCAATTGAGGCATAATAATACGATCGGAAATCCGATCTGATCCGAAATTCGGATTGCACTTTCTAGAATCCGAAATTCGAATTCGAAATGTGCTAAATCCGATGAAAAAGATATATCTCTCTTATACTGTGTTTTTCCAACCTTCTATTTGTATTTCAGGACAAATCTTTCATCAATCTTCACTTGAATAATTAAAATAGAACAAATCTTAACCCCATAGAAGAGTTTATCTTACTGCAAATATTAGAGAAAACAATCGAATGTACAGGATGGACAAGTATATCCCAACGTTCATTAAATATTTCATACTAGTAAAATTGGTCTTGCTAGTTTTTGTAACGACCGAGAAATTTTCGGGATCATGTACAATTCAAAATTGGTGGATAATAAGCATGTTAATGCTAATTTATATTTTACTTTTATTGAATTTATACTTTGCGTGAATACAGAATACTTTATGTAGCCGCCTTTGTATGTATACTTTACCACTATCATATAAAGTCATTTACTTCTCTAATTATCTTCTTAGCTTGATAACTAGTTCATGAACTCCTAATATCATCAGCACCCAACTTCTCCCATTCCTTAATATCTCCGAGTTAGTTTTTGATCTAAAATGTTAAATAAACAAAAGACCTACTTCTTAATAATTTGATATAATTTTTATTATTGCGCACTTGAACATAATATTTGACCCTTAAAAGATTTTTGTTAACATTTTTTATTCCTTCCTTCCGTTAAATTAGAGCTAATTTAAATTTTGGCTCTACACCGGCCATAACGTCATTGTATCAATTTATGACTTTGACGTTAGCGTCGTCATTAATTAAAAGTACAAAAGGCAAAGCCGCAAGTCCAACTCAAAATATCTCAAGTCTCAGCTGAGCTGACCGAGACAATGAGCAATAAACCGGTGAACACTCTCCGGCCAACCGAAACCCTAGAACTGGAAAGCGGACTCTCTTTAGTCCCACGCATTAAGCTTCTCTTAACAATCTACCGCGCCGACAAGTCTGTTTCTCCGATCGACGAATGGAAGTTCAAGCGATCACTGATCGATTACATAAAATCCTCATTCTCCATCACTGTTCCTGAAGAAGACCTCGAAATCAGGAGATTCAAAGACCTCAACAAGCGCAAGCGTGAGGAGCCGGTGGCTCGCGGCCGCCTTTTTGTTCATGACTTAGGGTTTCTGTTGAAGGTGATTGGTGAAACTGAGGATGATGTGGAGAGAGCTGATAAGAAGTTTCTGGAATGGAGGAGAGGGTTTGTGGAAAAGTTGGATGGAATTGAGTTGAGTTTGGAAGGTACTAAGTTTAAACTGGATGTAGCTGTGCCGGTGTCTGATGATTTTGGAGGAATGCGGAAGGAGTGGGAAGAGATTATTGCTTTTGGTGCTCGTGGTTAGTATATATTTTATATTTTTTAGTATTTTGGATATAATGCAGCTGAATTACTAATGTCGGTACACTTACTTTATGTTTAGTGTTGTTTAGAGATTCGTATGTTAAAAGAAAATGTAGAAACCCTTTGAAAGAATCCAATGGAGAGGAACCAATCGTGAGGATTCATATAGCTGACCAAATTGTTTGGGGCTGAAGCACATTAGTAGTTTTTGTTATGGTGCAGCTGAATGCAGCTATAACATTCTGTGTGCTGTCAGTACTATTATCATTATCACCTCACCCTCAACCCCCGTTTTATTTGTTCAATTTTTTGGAGAAGAGTTGTTTATTGATGTATGCTTCCTTGTTCTAGTAGCCGGAGAAGAAAAAGCAAGAATAGTGAAGAAACTTGGTTCTATTCATTTTAAATAAGAAGAATAATAGTCTGTTTGACTTTTCTACCATGTAGAAGTTCATCTGCCTGAAAAGTGATCAATGAAATGTGATTGGATTTTATATTTGAAATGAGGAGCTAAGAAGAATACATGCTAAAGCAAAAACCTTTTAAGTTATGTGGTGTAAATGGCAGACCATATGTTTCTGAAGCTGTACATAGAGGGTAAGAAGCTGAAACTGCTAACAACATGAGCTCCCTCAGCCTAATACTTTCAAAGCTTCTGGATGGGTTTTTATTTTGACCAAGCTCATAATACTTGGTGGTCCTCACTAAAATTGTTGGTGTAATCATGCCTGCGTGATATGACGCGGCAATGTAAATGGCCCATGTTTTGTTACCAGGTTGGTTCCTTGAAATGATTGTGTCTCCGATTTTCTTCTTTACAGGATATCAGAGGAGTGGAAGGATGCAGCCAGATACAATCGTGTTGAAAGGTATGCCATCACGATGGTTCGCAGAGACGAGGGTCTCATCCAAGCCCTCAATGCTGGTTACTCATACAATATTTTCTGCACTTGGAAAGATAAGGTGCGTGCTGTTCCTTGTTTCTTATTGTTTATTTGACTGCTTACCAAAGAAAAATTGTTATCTATTTGACTACTTGTTTGACATTTTGAAATGTTGGTTATCACTCCTATTGGAAGTCATCGCTTGTCACTTACAATGAGCGAAGCAAGGGTTTATCACTTCATGGGTGAAGGCTGTGCATTTTAGAGAAGTGTGTGCTTCACTTCTCTTTTCGCTTTAAGCCTCATGTACCTGGTCGCTCTTTTGCGCTTTTCACTTTTAAAAACATCGTTGGTTATGAAGTTGATTGCTGTCTATTTGGCCATTAGTACTTGCAGCTGCTTCCTGTACATTCGCGCACTTAACGCGTCAAGTGCTTTCTTTACCATTTCTTAAAAGAGTTCTAACCAGCAATATAGATGCCTACCAAAAGTTTTGGAAAGTTTTTTATTCATTGATGGTGTTACCTATCTCTACTCCCTTCCTTTCTCTTGAGAGGGTATAATGTATATTATGCCCTTATTTATCTTCAGTTGTGCTTATCCACGAAAAGATGGGAAAGGAAAGAAACTGGCTGGTCTTTCATGGCTGCTTTCCAGATTTTAGCTCTTAAGCTTATCACGTATTTGTACAAATATTTTCTTGGGTAACGCTATCTTCCTTTATTTTGCTTATCTCATCTTTTTCTTGGATAGGAATCTTCATGTTGCTGAGGATAATAGTATAGGTGACGATGCAGATGAAGGAGACATTGTTTCTGGTCTTCATTGTAAGATTGTAGTGCGGTTTGAGAAGCACAATGACTTCTGTGACGCCTTGAAGGTTTTGTGTGGTCGCTCATTGCAAAAGGTATATTTGTTGGAACATCAGTCTATTGTTTTTACTTTTTCCTATAGTTAGCACCCCTTGGCACTCTGACAGGAAGCTGTTCCTCTGCCAAAATTGAAAGAAATGAATTGCTTTTACATATCTGAAAAGAAGAAAAATTTGAGGTGTGTCTACATCGTTATTGATGCTCTGTTGAAACATATTGGAGAAATGTACTTTATGATTTAGTCTTTCATCTTCTTTAGCACACAAAGACGTTTATGAATGAAATATCTAACATGTGCTCGGATGTATGTATAAGCAATTAGGCTTACTCATCTACTGCTTTAGTAAGTTTTCATCAAAAAGCATAACGCTTTAATAAGTGTTACAAATTTTTGCTGTGCTTACATACTCCACATACTCCCTCTGTCTGATTTTATGTGACACTTTTCTTTTTAGTCTTTTCCAAAAAGAATGACACCTTTTTGTACTTGGGGACAATTTGACTTTAAACATCTCATTTTACCCTTAATGACATGATTTTATAGCCACAAAGTGTCTATGGCATGTTTTAGATCACAACTTTGAAGAGTCTTGCTTTCTTTCTTAAACTCCATGCTCAATCAAACATCTTTATATAAAAAATGGGACAGAGGAGTTCTTTTGCTTGTGCTTATGCATTCATCTTCGTAGTTAACAATCCTTGATGGTGTTGTTGCTCAACCGCCAAAGTAGATCTTATGTACTCCAATTGTAATGACACATTCTGCTGATTATTCAGAGAAATTGATTTTCATTTGATGCTATTGTTTTTTGGTTAATCACGTGATTGATAATTGTGCAGCAAGGATCACGACTCAGAGCTGATTATGACGTGACTTGGGATAAGGTTGGATTCTTCCAAGATGCTAGACATCAAATAGAAGAAAGAAAGAGAATGCCAGCAAGAGGAGTGGAAGAAAGAGATGAAGTTCATAGACATCACTCGCGAGTCTCTCAATTTAGTTCTGAGGAAGGACGGCGAAAGAGATTCAAGGTCTAAAGGACACACTTTTAGATACAAATCCTTCAATTCCTATTTGTTACTATAACAACTGTTATTTATCTTCTCTACCTCTTGCTCCTTTTCAAATGTGGCAGAATTGAAAAAGTAATTAAAGTGGCACATCAATTTCGGTAGGAGATTAAATTGAATAAACCTCTTGTTGAATTGCAGGAATAGGGACGGAGAATTCCCCTGATCTAAGCAGAGGCCTGAAGATGATATGTAGTTTTTTAAGGGTCGAGACATGATACATTATCTGATTCTATTATGTGGCTCCATTTTAACAGGTAAATGTTCCTTCTACAGAGTACAAGCTGTACCTTCTACTGAATTTACACACTGTGGTCAACTTAATTTGTCTTCGAAAAAGGTCTCAAGCAATTGGCAACCCACATGCCCGTCCCTGTTGCTTTGCTATGAACAAGTCAATGCGTTATTATTCTACAGACTTCTGTTATACTGCCACCTTAAGAAGGAAAAAAAGAAAAGGGCAGGAGAAATGAATAAACTTATATAATAAGGGAAAAATTTTGCTCAATGAAAGTGGATATATCTAAATTATCGGACGCTGTTGAAAATTGAAATAGAAGGTAGGAGTTGCTAATGTATGGAAGCCGTTGAAGAAACAATCACACACTAAAAATAGAGGCTAATTCCATTGTGTCAATCTAAGAGACAGGGACGTTACATGCTGGAGCAGAAAGATCTAGAAAAGGAATAACAAACTATGAGTCTGTAGTCTTGCCAACTCTAGAAAGCTCAAGATCCAACTCCATTTGGCAGTAATCTTACCATTGTGATTCTGTGAAAAGAATTAAGATTATGTTCGCTCTTGGAGTTGCATATATCATAATACTTTCTAATAGCTTGTTTGGCCAAACTTCTAAAATCAACTTATTTTAAGGATTACTTTTTCTCAAAAGTGTTTTTGAGGAGAAGCTACTTTTTTTCTGCTTCTCCAAAATTGCTTCTGCTTCTACTCAAAATCATTTTTTTTTCTTTCTAAAAGCTTGGCCAAATACTTCAACTTTGAAATAAAAGCACTTTTTTTTGAAGGGTTTGGAGAAGCTTGGCCAAACAGGCTATAAGTGAGGTTGAGTAGAAGTTAATGGAGTAACATATTAATTGGATTTATAGGCTCCATGGGCATAGAAGGCTAAAACCTTATCTTCACTGCTCAATTGCAACACTTTAATCCAGTGGACGACTATGCTTATTGAACAACATTATTAGAGGATAGGCTCAGCTAATTTCTTTATTGTTTGCTCAACAAGAAGTCGCCAAGTGCATAGCCAGCCATATGTCTTCTTTATACGTGCTGGTGAGATACTCTGAGTAATTTTAATTAGTACACTCTGTTTTGGAAACTCCAGTTCACACTTGTTTAGCTGACCTTCCCATCAAGGATATATGTTAGAAGGAATTTGCTCCGGTTAAGATCCATTTTTTCTAGAGATCTGTAGTAAAAGAAATGAGTCAATTCCCTAGATGGTCATCCATGTTATAGAAATTACTCAACAAAGTCACTTTATGTTTTTTAGGACAATAAAATCACTCATGTTTGCCTATATATCTCAAAAGGTCAATACTCACTCACTAGAATCATTTGTCATGTCATTTACAATACCTATTTATACAAGAATAACCTATTCTTTAGCCTACAACAATTTGATCAAAGATCCAAAATATATGTTATAAATGACTGTTTTTCAAGGATCACTTTTCAAAAGCTTATTATGATAATGGTCACTAAGGTAATATAAGATTTATTAGTAATCAGGAGAGGTAATTACCGTAGCGGGAGGTTTTGACAGTTGGGGAAAACCATTAATCGAAGTCCTGTGATACATAATTTGAAGCTTGACCTCTAATAGACAAAGAACTGCTCACACTTTCAAATACTTGGCCCGACGAAATAAAATCAAGTTAAAAAGAATAAAAACTAGTTTGGCTGGGTCAGAATGACAACATGTTGATAAGATTCTAATTTTTTTTATATTTTAAAATGAATACCAAATATCGTTAAAAAAATTGCCTCGAAGCACTAACAAGAAATAGGACTGTCAATCATCAGAACCAACGAAAATATCACAAAAGACATTTGTGACGACCTTAAATTCTATGAAACTAGTACTGTGATTGAAAATTATTTATGACGATCCTTAAAAATTGTCACATTAAAGAATAAATTGCCACAAGAGTAGTAGAGATCACCACTAAAAAAAGGATGCACATGAGTGATTTTATTATCCTCAAAAAAAAAATCCAAAAATAGGTTATTCTTGTATAAATATGTATTTTGAATGACATGACAAATGATTCTAGTGGGAGAGTGTGAGTAGTGACCTTTTGAGATTATAGGCAAATGGTTTTATTGTCCTGATAAAAATAAAAGTAACTTTCTTGAGTAATTTCCATAACATAGATGACCCATTTAGGGAATTGACTCTAAAAGAAATATATATAATTAAAGTAGTAAGTTCACAAAATAACTTTTAAAAATGAACTTCCATCAAGTTTTACTAAAATTAGCAATCTGTTTAGTAAAAAATGGAATCAATGTGGTCGATTTTATATTTCTTTTTTCTGATTGGATTGCTAATTTAAAAGTTGTAGAGTAAAACTTGATAGAAGTTAGTTCCAAAAAAATATTTTGTAAACTTGCTCCAATTCTATATATTTCGGAGTACTAGACTTTGTGCTTCACAAACTTAGTGTCACTGAAAATGGCTGCTCTTCAGTTAAGCGACTTGACTTGGAAGCCCAAGGTCCAATGTCCAATGTTCTTATCAATGGATTTTGTTACACAGCTTGAAGTCAAGTCTTGACCAGATTCCTTCGGCAAACTTAACGTTTCTGTCACTGTGCATTTTATTCAACTTCTGCCTGCTCTTGTTATCTTTCTGCATTGTGTTAAATGAGAAGGTCAATTTAATGCTGGCCCTTTACAGAGCATCTTTATTTGCTTCGTGTTCTGGTTTAATTCGGTATGGTACCTACTGTTCCCTAAAGGCTAAGATAAGAACACATCGCTCTTTATGTTGTTTCCAAAGTTGTGGAGTAACGGCAACGCCTTTGCATATAATTTTCAGTTTAGAATGTTGTTGGCAACAATTTTTACCAAGTGTTTACAAGTCTAGCTGATTGACTAGTTAGATAGTTTATCACAATTGGCTATGTTGATTGGGCTATTCTCACTTGCTTTCAGTATATGTCTGGGATTAACATGTTCAAAGTTGCTAGTGAAATGCAATGTTTTTCACAATCATACTATATCTCAGAACTACTTGTATCTGGCTAATAAATACGTACACTTTATCATCAGAAACTGCCAAACTCATTTGGCCCTTTTTCTTTTTTGGGGTTGTGAGGTTAGGGGGTTTAATCTAAAGAATAAAGTGGAGGCTTAAGGCTACCCACAGCCTTTCTGAGATAATGACGCATTGATGTTGCTTGCAATTGCGACTGGCCAAAATTTCTGGTGTAGTTCCTCCCCAAACAAATCTAACCAACATTTCTGATTGGAAATTCCTAGCTCCTTTAATATAAGGGGGATGTGTACAAATAGCCACTAATAGAAGCTGTCTTTATTTTAAAGCCAGTGTTTTAAATGTATTTATTCTTTATCCATTAGTTTAATGAATTTTTACCTGACTGGACGAAAATACTCTTATGCTATAACTTCTCAAGGAGGAGGTTGAACGTGATAGAAGGTCCTTGCGCAAGTTTGGAAATACCCTTGCGCGTGTTTGAAGGTCCTTAACTTCAAGTTTCAAGTTCAAAAGTTAAGGACAAACGGTCCTTAACTTCATGTTTCAAGTTAAAAAGTTAAGGACAAACAATCCTTAACTTTAAGTTTCAAGTTTAAAAGTTAAGGACAATAGGTCCTGAACTTCAACTTTCAAGTTTCAAGTTCAAACATTAAGGACAAGCAGTCCTTAACTTCATGTTTCAAGTTAAAAAGTTAAAGACAAGCAGTCCTTAACTTTAAGTTTCAAGTTTAAAAGTTAAGGACAATAGGTCCTGAACCTCAACTCTCAAATTTAAAATTTAAGGACAAGCAGTCCTTAAATTCAAGTTTCAAGTTCAAAATTAAGGACAATAGGTCCTTAACTTATAGTTTTTAGTCCTTAACTTAAAAGTTCAAGTTAAAAAGTTAAGGACTATGGGTCCTTAACTTATAGTTTTCAGTCCTTAACGTTTCAAGTTAAAAAGTTAAGGACAAGCAGTCCTTAACTTCAAGTTTCAAGTTCAAAAGTTAAGGACAAGCCGTCCTTAACTTCATGTTTCAAGTTAAAAAGTTAAGGACAAACAGTCCTTAACTTATAGTTTTCAGTCCTTAACTTAAAAGTTCAAGTTAAAAAGTTAAGGACAATAGGTCCTTAACTTATAGTTTTCAGTCCTTAACTTAAAAGTTCAAGTTAAAAAGTTAAGGACAATAGGTTTATTGTCCTTAACTTATAGTTTCAGTCCTTAACTTAAAAGTTCAAGTTAAAAAGTTAAGGACAATAG